>JAJIBD010031248.1:0-20744 GCA_021461705.1 Cryptotis parvus
GTCTAATTATTATAATTAATGGCAGTTTATATGATTAGTTCTTTCTGCTTACCCAGTGATTGGCATATCACCAGACTAATGCACACAAGGAGAAGATGGAGAATTTTCTAATAAAATAAATAGATATGCATAAATTATTTATTGCCATAATTTGTTTTGACACTACTCAATTCTTTGCACTTTTTTACTTTGAGTTAATAATTTACTTGAAAGTTATCACTGAGGGCCAGAGAAATAGAGGGCAAAACATTTGTCTACTACATGCCAAATCTGGTTTGAATCCTTGGCACTGCCTGTGGTCTCCTAAGTACTACCGGGAAGGAGAACAATGAGTATGGAATGTAGCCCTTAACAAACATAAATATGTTATTGCATATCAATTATATTGTGGCAGTCACTGTTCTGGAGTAGTCAGATATTTCAGTTAAAATACAAATACATAACTCTATACTCAAGAACATTACATTCTAGAAAAATCATATTCCATTATTTATTCCACTTTTGAACATTTACATACATTATCTGTTATCAACAGGTTTAACAGTCTTTAACTCTAGTGCTTTGTAATCACCTATGAGGTGATAAAATTTATTTAATAATTGCCCTATACCAGGCCCTCTAACTTATGACTAAATATATCTGTATATACATATATACACATATCTCTACTATATATATAAATAATCCAATTTTTTTCTAGAATGTAATGTCCTTGAATGTAATGTTTGATTTTTTTCTTAATTGAAAACATACTTTCTTGAGTTATAGCAATACTGACTGTTATTGTTAATATTCAAAAAATATTTTTGTTTTAGGGCCACTTACCATGATTGCTAGCACATATGGGTAGGATGGGTTAAACATTTTACTTTTTTTTAATTCCTCCAGAAATGCTGAAGAGTAGCTAGGTATGTGACATTGCAATAAACATTTACTGATATCTCCTCGGTGAAATCAGAAAAAAAAAGTCATCTTATTTCTAATCCTCCCTAATATCATATGACTTTCAAACTCATTTAATCTCAGAAGCTATATTTTATATTAACATATATTCAACCAGCATTCATTAACTACATAGAATGTGCATCATTTTTATACGTTGTGTGTATGTACTCAAAGGTATTTACATATTCCTTTAATAATACAAACATATTAAACTACCTAAATATTGTTTTTATTGCATTCCCAATGAATGGAGACATTACTGGTGCCCGCTCAAGCAAATCAATGAACAGCATGAAGACAAGTGACAAGTGACTTGAAAATGTAATAGCAATTTTGTTTTTTCTAATCATAAATAAGCATCACATTTTTATTCAGCACTAAATTTCTTAATTTTTTTTAAAAGAATAGAGTCACTACATTAAAATAATGCCCCCATATCATCCCTTGTAATCAGAGAATTGTCAGGGTGACATTCTTTGACTTCTCCAATTCAATTTTCCTTCTGTTGTGTACCCTGGAGACCTGATATCTGATCTTTGTGAAACTACATCTTTGGGCTACTCTGACCTCTGACACGTGTTTAGACATGACCAACTGAAAAGCAAGGAAATGAAAAATAAAAAACAAATGGGTCTGGGACATCCTTGAGCACTCTATATATAGAGTTATCCACATTGCTTAAGTTCCTTAAGTGTAGGGGGGTCCTATCAGCAACTCTGTACACAAAGCCATCTTTGAATCTCAATTTGTATAATTATTCATTTTCCTTGTCTTTTTAGTGGCTAAGATTACTGATACTCCTTCTGGTTTTACTCACTCCTGGAACTTCATTACTCCTGTGCAAACATTTTATTAACCTTTCCTTAAATTACTCAATCTAAGTATGTCATCTATTTTATGGCAGTACTGTGAATGATAGGGCAATTCATATGACTCTAGACTCCATTAACTTTCACGGTGCACTCTAAGTGGACCAAATGCTGGGCACTGTAAAGTAAGCAGAATTGTCTGCAATTCCTAGGTTTGCCACTCACTAGTTGTGACTTCTGCTATATTATTTAATCATGAAAAACAAAATTTCTCTGTAACACTGAGGTAATAATGGGTTCAAACACAGTTTTAAATTGTTACAAAAAATTGGGCCCGGAGAGATAGCCCTAGCGGGTAGGGCGTTTGCCCTACCCGCGCCGGCTCCATGCCGGCCTGGGTTCGATCCCGGCATCCCATATGGTCCCCCGAGCACCGCCAGGAGTAATTCCTGAGTGCAGAGCCAGGAGTAGCCCCCTGAACATTGCCGGGTGTGACCCAAAAAGCAAAAAAAAAAAAGTTACAAAAATTAAGAGGGTGATTTTTAGATTAATCATCTATAAATTGATACTTTCTTAGCTGTGTAATAGGTTTATATGTGTCCATTCTCCCCACTTTGTATATTTTGAGCAATTTTATATATTAAACAGGAGGCAAAGTATTCTTTTTATAAGGAATACTACTGAAGACACTCTAAAGAGCTTAGATGAGTTATAGAAAATTTGTCAATACAAAGCCTTAATTTAGGTTATATAGCCAGATATCCATCAAACTCAAGTTGACATTTCTGCTTGAATTTACACATTCGCAAGCACAATATTTGAGGACATTGTTGAATGAATATTATTTGATGCCAATAAAATGAACAAACCCATGGCAAGTTTTTCTCACCATCTGGCACAGTGCTTCATTTAAGTAGCATGAATAATCTGATTCATGCTATTGGCATGGATTTAGGTAACTGTTTTAATTCCATAATATAAAATTGTTATGTTCCAAGTCTTGCAAATTTTTCTCTTCCCCTCCTCTCTAATTCCCTCTCCCCTCTCTCTTCTTTTTGCACATTGTGGTTTGCAATACATACACTGAGGGGTTATCTTGTATATCTCTTTATCTACTTACTATACTCAGTTCTAGTTTAGCATTTTCATTTCCAACTTTAATTAGCAGGCTGATCCCTTTTCTATTTTACCTAAACTCTGCCCCCCCCCACACACTTGTGGTAGATTCCAACCCTTGAAATATCTTCCTGGTCCAGTTTTTGCCTAGTCTTGGATACTAGTCTCATAGTACATTTTTATATCCACAAATTAATGCAGTCATTCTATATCTGTCCTTTTTCCTTCTGAGTAATTTAACTCAGCATGATAATTTCCATGTCCATCCATTTGTAGGCACATTTCATGACTTCATTTTTCCTGACAGCTGCATAGTTCCATTGTGTAGGTGTACCATAGTTTCTTTATCCAGTCTGATCTCGGGCTCTCAGGTTGTTTCAGATTCTGGCTGTTGTGAATGATGCTGCAAAGAATATAAATCACCAGATTATTTTATTTGACTTTTATTATATTCACTAGGAACTGCCCAATTTATAATCATGACAATTTAACTATCACTTCAAAAATCTTGAGCTAGTTGAGGGGGTAAAAGACCCTCCCCTCCACAAAACACTTAATTAAGTTTTAATGGATATCTAAACAAATAAAACTAATTGATTGATTTGTGATAGAAGACCAGATACTTCTAGTCTTCTATTAAATAGGAGTACAGATTCTCTTTAGATTTGGAGTAACTAAATCTGTCATCTTCAGCAGATCTAGGTGATGATTAAGTGATGATAATGGGACAGTTGGGAAACAGTGATACTGAAAACCAGTATTTACTAAAATCGGTTGTGATTTTTGTTGTTGTTGTGGTTGTTTTATTATTTATTTTTTTAAAGTATTTTATTATACCACTGTGAGATATAAAATTACAAAGATATACAATTAAAAAAAGTTCATATTCGGGTTTTGGTCATACAGTGTTCCAGCACCCATCCCGCCACCAGTGCCCATCTCCCACCACCAACATCCCGGTTCCCTCCCCACCCTCCCAGCCCTCCTCCATGGCAGGTTCTTTATTTGTTTCCCTTTCTCTCTCTTTGTCTTTTCTTTCCCTTCCAGACTATGGATTACACAACATACATTAAAGGGTTGTCATGTGTATCTTTTGCCTCTATTAAATACTCAGTTCCAGGTTGGTATTAGTACCCTCACAATTGTTAGCATACTGTTCCATTTTCTGTCTTACCTAGCCTCTGACTCCCACACATTTGTGATAATTTCCACCTTTGACAAGACTTCCTGATACATGTTTCACTTAACCTTGGATATTGGTATCATATTATGTACATATATATTGATGTCATGCAATAAATGCAGTCATTCTGTATCTGTCTCTCTCCTTCTGGCTAATTTAACTCAACATAATCTTCTCCATGTCCATCCATTTACAGGCAAATTTTATAACTTCATTTTTCCTAACAGCTGCATAGTATTCCATTGTGTAGATGTACCACAGTTTCTTTATCCAGTCATCAGTTTTCGGGCATACTGGTTGTTTCCAGGTTCTGGCTTTTGTGAATAGTGCTGCTATGAAAATAAAAGTGTGGATTCTGTTTCCCTGTGTGTTTTTGGCTTCCCAGGGTATATTCCCAGGAATGGTATGACTGGGTCAAAAGGGAGCTCAATTTCTAGTCTTTGGAGGAATGTCCATATTGTTTTTCCAGAAAGGCTGTACCAGCCAGCATTCCCACCAACAATGGATGAGTGTCTCCTTTTCCCCACATCCACGCCAGCACTTATTGCTTTTACTCTTTTGAATATGGGCTAGTCTCTGTGGTGTGAGGAGATATCTCATTGTTGTTTTGATTTGCATCTCTCTGATGATTATTGATGATGAGCATTTTTTCATATGCCTTTTGGCCATTCAAATTTCTTCCTTGTTGAAGTTTCTGTTCATTTCTTCTCCCCCATTTTTGATGGCGTTGTTTGTTTTCTTCTTGTAAAGTTCTACCAGTGCCTGATATATCCTGGATATTAACCCCTTATCAGATGGGTATTGGGTTAATATTCTTTCCCATTCTGTGGACTGCCTTTGTATCTCAGTCACTGTTTCTTTTTGAGCTGCAGAAGCTCTTTAGTTTCATGTAGTCCCATATGTTTATCTTTTCTTCTAGTTGCTTTGTTAATGGTGTTTCACCTTTGAAGATGTCCTTTAGCTTCAATGTCGTGGAGGGTTTTTCCTATATTTTCTTCAATGTACTTTTATGGATTCAAGTCTGATATTGAGATCTATAATCCATTTGATCTGATTTTTGTGCTTGGTGTTAGACACAGGTCCAAATTCATTTTTTACATGTCGCTGCCCAGTTTTCCCAATACTTCTTGTTGAAGTGGCTTTCTTTTACTCCATTTTGGACTCTTTGCATCTTTATCAAAGATTAAATGATCATGTGTTTGAGGTTGGGTGTCAGGATACTCAATTCTATTCCATAGGTCCACAGGTCTGTTTTTATTCCAATACCACGCTGTTTTAATTACTACTGCCTTGTAGTACAGTTTTGAAGTTGGGGAAGGTGATGCCTCCCATCTTCTTTTTCCAAGATTGCTTTAGCTAACCTTGGGGGTTTATTGATCCATACAAATTTCAGGAATCTTTGGTCAATTTCTTTGAAGAATGTCATGGGTATCCCTTATAGGGACTGCATTGAATCTGTACAGAACTCTAGGGAATATTACCATTTTGACAATGTTGATTCTCCCCATCCATGAGCAGGGAATGTGTTTCCATTTCCTAGTGTCCTCTTTTATCTCTTGGAGCAGTGTCTTGTAGTTTTCTTTGTACAGGTCCTTTACACACTTGGTTAAGTTGATTCCTAGGTATTTGATTTTCTGTGGCACAATTGTGAATGAAATCATTTCCTATAATATCCCTTTCTTCTCTTTTGTTATTTGTAAATAGGAAAGCCACCGACTTTTGGGTGTTGATTTTGTATCCTGCCACTCAACTATATGTGTCTATTGTTTCTAGGAGTTTTTTGGTAGAGAGTTTAGGGTTCTCTAGGTTTAATAACATGTCATCTCAGCGAATAATGATAGCTTGACCTCTTCCTTGCCTATCTGGATGCCCTTGATGTCCTTTTCTTCTCTGATTGCTATGGCAAGTACTTACAGTACTATATTAAATAAAAAGAGGTGAGAGTGGGCAGCCCTGTCTTGTCCCTGATCCAGGGTGAAGGCTTTCAATTATTCCAAAATGGGATATGTTTTGTTTTTCTTTATGTTTTCTGTTATCATAATGTCGGCGGAAAATAGAAAATTTGACTGACCTGAAAGAGCTTCAATGTTTTTATTATGTCATTGAAGCAGTTTTCCTCATAAGAAAAAAACTGCTCACCATTTGTGAACTATGAGTTTCAATATAGCCATTTTTATTGCAAATTACAGTATGAAAAATTAAGCAGGGAAATTTCTCATGGGCAAAAAAATGATAGCTTCTTATTTACACTCTACTTGCTCATTCATGCACTGTTATTTTTAAATTGAGGTTCTCCGTATTGTTGCTTATCATTGTAATTATCCCATTATTGATTATATTATTATATCATTATTTTATTTGGAGTCATTCCTTCAGATAAAATGATATTCTAGTATAAAAAAGAATAATAGCTCAATCTAATGACTTTAGAACATAATATGCTTCATTAAAATGTCAAAATATGCTGATACAGTAACCTCATTTGTTTCATGAGACTTAAAATTGACATTTATATGTTAATTTAAGTTTGTAAAACTTCTAAATGAATAATTTCATCAAAATGAGAGAGGGACAATGGCTAGGGAGAGAAATAGGATTCACTTCTCCACCCCACTCCCACTTCTATTTGACAACATAATGCGGAGATAGGGCACTGTACTTAAAGGTGAAAGGCGAATGATAATTCAGACTAAGACTTATTTGGTGGCGTTATCTTTGTTGTATGACAAAAGGAGTGCCCTTGCCTCATCAAGACAATTGGCCATTAAGAACCAAGTCTAGTGGACTGGGACTGAATTTAGGAGACGCAAGTGTATTTGAAAAATCACTTATGTATAGAGCATCTGTACCATGCAGACAATTTAAAATAAAATTTGAAAAGAATACCTTTGTTAGAATCATGTATCTTTCACCTACCTTAGCACATTATCTGCCGAGCATATATAATCCCCTGTACTTATTAACCTGATTCTGTAAGGACAGTGTCAGTGGTTTAACCTTTCTAAGAACTATTTCTCTGCTTTTATTTATTAGCTTCATTTGCTCTTTTTTTGACTATCATATAACTGAGTCATTCTGTATTACTTGTTTTCTTTTTAAACTTTTGTGGGATGCAGTGATGTTAATTCATATAATCATGGTGCAGTCATTACCATTGCTATAAAGTATCACAGTGCCTGGGCACTCAGCTTTATTAGATATATTGTTGGTGGTCATTTAAGGTTTTGATTGTTGGTGTATTATAAATCATATTTTATGAACAAAGTATTATGATTTTCTTAGTCCATTTTATGAGATATCTTTCAGGCTTATCCTACAAAGGGATTATTGTACCCTATGGTATACATGCTAAAGTTTATCTAGTTTGAAAAAATATGAATTTTTACTAATACGTCTTCAAAAGTAATAAAAATAGTCACTAAAATATGTTTTGGGGGTCAAAAGATAGCATCTGAGGTAAAGTGTTTCTGTGCACACAGCTGACCTTGATTTAAATACCCAGAACCCCATATGGAATTCTTAGGGATTACTCCCCAGCACCACTCAGTGACTATTACTTGTTCTCTGCTCAAGGATCACTGTGATCCTTGTGCCAGAGTAAGTGATCCCTATGAACTTCTCAATGTGACCCCCTCAAACAACAGCAATAGCAACACCATCAATAATGATAATTTGTTAACCTGACCAACTATGTAAGGGTAATGAATGGACATTTCAATTTGCTGAGTCTGGGAAGCATATATTTAAAGAGATTTATTCATCAGGAAATCTCTTCCTGGTAACTTTGGCACCAAATGTCCTACTTCAAGTCATTTTGGATGTTTTCCTCCCTAGTTTATTATTCTCACTTGTATTCTAAGTGCTGCATGAGTCCTGAGAACAAAATGTAGGTTTTAATCCTCATATATCCTTGGCAGTTGCTAACACAGGGTGTCTACTGTGATAGGCTATTGGTTATTATCTGAAGAATGGATTTACAATCTCTGGAGAAATGAGCTGCATACAGAAGTGAGAATGGTTAACAAAAAAAAAAGAAAGAAAATAGGAAAAGATTGGGGGGTGAATTCTAGTTCTGTAACTTCCTAGTTGTTTGAAAGTTTGGGGGAAAATGTTCAATCTGAACCAATAACTTCTGTTCAGAAAATTGATTAAAATAGATCAATTATGTTTCTCCTATATAGAAAACAAAACAAAGCGAAATCACTTGCTTTGGGAATGGTATGCTGCCGGAGATTGGAGTTCAAGGCTCTACCACTTGAACT
Source organism: Cryptotis parvus (assembly GCA_021461705.1). Classification (NCBI taxonomy): domain Eukaryota; kingdom Metazoa; phylum Chordata; class Mammalia; order Eulipotyphla; family Soricidae; genus Cryptotis; species Cryptotis parvus. The sequence continues at coordinate 8,316 of JAJIBD010031248.1, forward strand.
ATTTCACTCTGGCACCTTCTTTATATTCTCAGTATTGGAGTCTCTTCTCAATATTTCCTTCTCTGATAAGATAGTCTCAAGCAGAGATGGGAACAAATAGCGGCATTTGTTTATGAATGGGATGGAGAAAATAACTTGATTCGTTCCCTTTTTTCCCCCACAATTCAGAGCAGTATGAACATATACTGAACAGGTAAATGATCTTGTGGAGGAAGGATTAGCATAGACTTTTCTCTAAGCAGAAAATAATGAAAAACTTCTTAAGCTTTTTATAAAAGGGAACAGCCAATTGTCAATTTACATACCAAATTTGAGGAAAAGTATTTCAATTGTATGAGGTGGACCTAAAAATACTTAGAAGTCACAGGGTAGGTCGAGATAAAATAAATAAAGTCACTCATATGAATACACAAAAATAATTAGGTGAAGCAATGGTGGTGCCAGGAATAGATCTACATAATTCTAGCAGCATTTTAGGGAGAAATGTAAACTAAAGTCTCTAGTGTCTTGTTAAACCAATGTCCAGTAAAATATAAGCTCCAGTAAATGAGCTGCGTGTTTGCTAGTGATGAAATCACTGAAAACACTCAGAAAGCAGTTAACATTTAGAAATCTGGATTTCAATATAAACATGTATGCTTTAAAAGTATTCCACAAAAGTATTTACCAAATGATTTTTAGCATGGTTACATTTATAGCACTGGTCTCATATAATTTACATGTTCTTTACCACCCAAAAAAATCACTTGATGTGCAAGGTAAATAGCAAAGTAGAAGCAAGGGTTTACCCAAACAAACCATTTCAAGACATATGTAAAAATAGTTTGTGGAGGCTGATCACTTCCCCGTCTAAAATCTAGGATTCTTTCACAACTTGCGGAATAAAGTCCAAGTACTTAACATTAGCATAACCTATCTCCAAGACACTTTTTTTCATTCTTCAATCAATTCTGCAAAGAATTCACATATTATGCTTTTGTAGTAATAGATTTCATGATTTTTTTTCTTTCAGTATATTAGTTGTTGCTTTCTCAGTGAAAAAACCCATTTCAGCTTGCTTTATCTAACTAGCTCTTAGTTTTCATGAATAAATGCTGTGTTTTCACCCATATAACTAAAACATCAAATATTTAAAACCCTGCTTCTAACGCCATATACAGGGGCCTTTCTACCTTCTACATTATATTTTAAATAACTGTTTCCTTAAATCTTTGTGCTCGTTAAGGTAAACTACTTTCATGTATAAATCTAGAAATTTTGAGCCTACACATAGTAGGAGCACTGTAAATATTTAATCATTATTGAGCCATCCTTGGTTCAAACATCTAAAATGTTTTATTTATCAATACAGAAAGGCTAGTTTCAAAATTCAGCACTTTCATACTAATGCTTGCAGAGGGTTTTGGTATTGGTATAGGAATATGGGATTCATAAGAAAGGAACATGAGAAGGACCCTGAACAGATTCCACTGCCAAGTAAAACTAGAAAAAATCTGGTTTACTCAAGAAAACCATCCATACAATTTTGTGTAGAGTTTTGGGTTGCTTACTATAGGGACTAAAGAACTTGTCCTAAATATCCTATTCCTAGTGTAAGCATATGTTTATTTTCTGTTCCTGAATAGGAAGAAAAAGGGAAGAAAATAGGAGTAACAGAAAATGTATTCTATCACTGCTGAAGATAGGAAAAATTTGGTTCAAAACAACATATTAATAGGACCATGATCGGAAACTACAGATTCTTTCATTAGTAATGTAAGGATGCAAAAGCAAGACAAATCAAGCCACAATTGCCAATAAAATATGAACTGAGGTCAGGCCACTTTATCAGCTGTGAAAATTTATAATACTTCCAGGGTCACTCTGCCTGGTAGCTTTTATTTTACAAACACTGTCTTCCGTTCATCGTCAATTTGATCGACCGGGCACCATTGGCATCTCCATATGACCTGTCTTATGCAAGTAGAGCCCAAGGGGCACCTGCTTGCTCCAGGAATATAAAGAGCCTCAAACCATTCCAGCAGGTCATGGGAATGAGGTCTGCAATTGTTACTGGTATCTGGCATACAAATACTACACTAACAATGATATTCTAGTTTGAGCTCAATAGTTCTGAGAGTTATATTTAAATTTATTTTTATTGCTTATACTTTGGATTGGACCTCAATTACTTTTCCCTTTTATTAGGGGGTGGGTGTGTGGAGTGGAGCAACCTGGAAGTGTACGGGGGTCACTCCTGGTTCTGTGCTAATAGATCGCTCACATGACTCTATGGTCAGCCACACCTGGCAGTGCTTAAGGGACCACAAGCAGTGCTGGGATTTAAACCATCGTCGCCACAACAGCTAATGCAAGTTAAACCCTATAAACTATAGTCTTTCTCTGTTCCTATGTTCCCTTTATTATGGATAATTATTGATATTAGAGGGGGCATTGGGGCTCTCTTGGGTCCCCAACAGATATTGGGAGCCACTCGGTTTCCCTGACCATGCTAGGGGTCAATGACTATCTCCTCTGGCCAATGGACAAAAAGCATAAACATCTGTTCTAGAAAATCTAAGGCTTTAATGTATATCCACTCACTCCAAACTGTAACTAACTCCACATACACACCACCACACCACAATCAACTCTGCCACAAATACATATTTTACAGGGTGGGAACAGGGAGTTACAAATGGGAAAAGGCTCCTTTTATCCCCAAAACAATGAGTTGAAAAAAAGGTTTCCTCATTACCAGGGCAAAACCATCAGGGGGACCACTCCTTAGCTCTACAGGTTATGGGTGGAACCAGGGGGCATTATTTTTCTCATCCTTGAATAGTAAACAATCATTTCAGTAAAATTGCTTGTCATTTTTGTATAAACAGTGAGAGAGACAGGCATTTATCTACACTCAGGGTTAGATTTGGGTGACATCCTGGAGTTATTGCACCATATAGCCCAGACTACATTCCTCTCACCAGATTGATCATTCCAGATTGCCCCCTAAAGGGGTACTGTCAATCACTACTTATTTTGGGTCGGAAAGAGCTTGTTTTGTGACCTGTTTGTGATCTTTGGGTCAGAACAGAGTTTACTTGCACTCAGAACATTGTGTAAAATACTTAGTTGTCCCATGTTGAGGCCAGTGTTATCTATTTTCCTGATTCTATTCAGTACCTTGGTGAGACTCTCCTTTTGGGGAGTGAGGAATTAGAATCAATTTAAGGGCAACTGAGGATTTTAGTTAGAAATATGACAGATGCTTAGGAGTAACTCATTCGGAGTTAATTAAGTCATAAATGCACTGCCTTAAATGTCTTCCTATGCTTATGTGAAAAATCCTTTACTGAAGCATAAGCCTATCTAAAGGTTTATAGGGAAGGGAAGAAGCAGCCTTCATTTACAATACCAAAGCCAGGGCTAGCAAGTCAGGCTGAAAAAAAAGTATACCAGCAGTATATTTTCTTAAGCATATTACTATTTGTGATAATTACACGCATGAAAATTAAAAGCTGATTAGATAAAACATATATGAGTCTCCATTAGACTCTACTATAAATAAAGAGTCCATGTTCTCTTTCATAGATTGAAGGCTTGGGAAACACACACACGCACACCCACGCCTTTACACATGCACACACACCTTCACGCACACACACACACACACACACACACACACAAACAGTGATGCAAAAATCAAGGTTACAAGACCTAAGTCTCAAATACGAGAATTTAAAAGCCGTGTCTGAGTGTTGGAAGAATAAAGAAGTGCCCAGACACCCAAAATTGTTTGTACCTTTCTCCAGAGGCAGGCAGCGGATCATCCTGTGACTGAAAATGGCAGAAGGTTGATAGTTAACATGCTAGAACGAGAGGTCTATAGAATGAAAGTGTAATTTCAGAACGGAAATAAAAATTGAAAGAAGACGGCAGTAGAACACCTAAAGAACTTCTTTTCAAATGTCAAGAATACTAGTAGGTATCTACTTTTCTGCAGAATAAATTTCACTAGAATAAGACATATCAATACCTGTTTAGCCTTTCTGTGAGGCATTCAAAGAAACTCTTGTGTGAAACAGAGGGGAAAAATAACATTGTCCCTGATTTCTGAACAGAAAAAAGAAAACAAATTTAGATCTAGGAAAAGATAATTTTTCAAAAACTCAGTGCATTCTATATTCTTTTGGGAATGGCATTCTTTCAGGTTTGCCCAGTTCTTGTAATTCAGCACATTTTTCCTAATTTGATTCAAAACCTTTTTTGTTGTTTATTGAAGCCTCAATAGTCTTCTGTGCATTTCCAGTCATTTCATAAAGTAGTATACGGAAAAATATTTTTTCTCCTTCCTAACTGTTTATTTTTTTATCCTTTTCACTTGCAAAATTGTCAAATAGCAAGCTCACACTTTAGAGGTGTAATTTTGGTTTGAACTATTTTTAAAAATTCAAAGATAAAATTAGTTGCTCATTCTACACTTCTACTAAGTAATTTTTCGAATGAGAATAAAAAATTAAGAAAGGGTCTCATGCAAGAAAAATATGAATTATAACTTAATTTTAACTCAATGAATGCTTTCGAGATTAGATGTCACTACAAGAGTATTTTGCGACCGCATAGCTTCAGCCTAGCAAGCTACCCATGTAATATTTGATATGCAAAGCCGGCAACAATTATAGACCTCATTTCCATGATTTGATGGAATGGTTTAAAGTCTTCATGTTCCTGGGTGAGCAGATGTCACTAGCACGTGACAGAATGCATGGAGATGTTACTGGTGCCCGCAGCAGCAAATCGATGATCAGCGGGAAGACAAGTGATACAAGTGAATTTTAACTCTTGTTTCATACATATAGATAGATGTTAAGGCTTTAAATCAATTGAAGTGAAGGAAGCATTGTGGCTTACCACTCAGGGAGCTCCCAGTCTCAAAGGGACCTCCTGTGAATTCCTTAGCCCTAACAGTTCTTGGAGGTTATGGGGTGACCATAGAAGAAGGTGCCAGGGCCTAGCAGGATCCCCAGTAGCTCTCTTAGTCCATTAGGGCCCAGGGCCTGTGTTGGGCACCACACCATTCCCCTTGACAGCATCAACCAAAGAAGGAGCAGAAAGCCAAAGCTGTTACCCTTCCAATCATTACTTTTTGCTTCACTTCGCTGCTCACTGCAGGAACACTCTCTCAGAGGCTCTTGGCTCTCTCACAGAAGTTCTCCACAGGCTGCTCTCTCCTTAAGGAGGGGGTGGGGGTCTGTGTTGGCTACTACCATCAGGGCTTTCTCTCTTCAAGTTTCTCTCCCCAGGAATGCTCTCATCCGGGACCTTCTTCTCAGGCCCCCTTTCTGTCCAGGGTTTTGCATTTCGAGGGCCTCTTTATTTTGGATTTCTCAGTTATGTCCCTATCTTTGATTCCCTAAGGTTCTTTGTTTTATCCTGTTGCCTCTATGTCTCTGCTTCTCTAAGTCCCTATTTCTCTGAATCACCGACTGGTCCTATTGCCCTCTTGCCTTGCCGCTAGCCCTTGGACTTGGGCACTGGGGCGTTGTAGCTCTGGGGTTAGCCCTAAGGGCGGCTAGGGCATCCGGGAGCAGCTTCTCCTCCCTGGTACTGACTATCCAGCTCAGGCACCCAGGGGCCCATTGGCTTACGCAGAGGGCTTACAACCCGGACACCAGGGGCCGCTGCTCTCTCTATCGGAAGGCCCTTAGGACTGTTTCTGCTGGGGCCTGTTTATAGTTTCTGGACGGGTTCAGAACCCCTGGCCTCAATTTGTATAACGAGTTTCCCAACTGTAGAGTACTGTACCATCAAGAGAACTATGAGGAGTCTAGTAGTATTCCTTTAGAGAGGATTCACACAGATAGATATGGTTGCGATGTTCTACTAATAATAACTTAGAATGACATAATTCTAAATACATATGCTTCTCTACACTTGTATCTGTATCTCAAAAATTTTCACTCTATGAGAAAAACCTGCTGTTTGTGACACATAAATTTTCCGAAGGGAGCTCTTTTAAATAAAAATTTTATAGGGTGACATGGTCACAATAGTGCTCTATGCTTTGGGTGTACACATATTAAATTAACTACTATCATAATGCTCAAGGACATTCTATCATTATGTTCTTATCGGTCTCTTATTTTTTTCCCCTCGGTGATCTGAGTTCAGTAGACAGAGTCCATTGGACTGTATTTTTTAGTTACGCTACTCCCTGTTTCCTAGCTTTATTTCATTATATGTTTATATATGAATGAGGGCATCTGGCAATAGTTCTTGCTTTTTTTTTTTTTTTAGTAGAGGGGGTAAGTTTGGGCCACACTGTGTGATTCTTCAGTGTTTACTTCCTGGCTCTGCACTCAGGAATTAATTCTACAAATTGTTTGTGGTTACCGCTTGAGATCTAAGTGAATGAGCCAGGTAAATATGTGCGGGGAAAGTATCCAACCAGCTCAGTACCAGTGTTTCTTGGTCCTGGTTTTGTTCTCTTTTATGACTTATTTCAGGCTTTCACATAATGTGCACCGGAAATTATTTCTTTTTCACAGCTGAATGGCACTCCATTGCACACCAATATATCACAATTTCTTTGACCATCTATTTGTCATAGAAGTGTGCATTGTTTTCAGATGTGGCTATTATAACAACTTAATGTAATGAACACAGGTGTGCCTATCTCTTTTGAGGTTCACAATATTTTTTTGTTCTAAGGATATAGAAATGGGAGAAAATCAGTGAATTATGGCAATTCAGATTTTATTTTGGTTATCTCACTGCTATATTTAATTATTTTGATTGAAGACCTGACTAACATTCCGCCAATGGTGATTGACGAAGTTCTAGCTTTCAATGTATTCTCACCAACAGTGGATTTGTTCTCAGTCTTTTTTTGATATCATCCATTTTTCATAATTGCGGAGTACATATCTCATTGCTGTTGTGATTTTCTGTTCTCCTCTAGAAACTGAGTAATTATAAGCACTGTTTTCCTATTAATCTTTCACTCCCTCCACATTTTTATTTTTTGGGAGATAGCTGTCTTGTTGAACATTGTGAATACTTACCATCTACCCCTTGATATTAATTTGTCCCAGATGTGGTTGCAAAATCATTTTCTCCATCTATCACTTTTTATTTTAGCTTTAAATGTCAGCCCAGGTAGTAAAACATTTTTATTTTTAATGTTGTGCTAATGGTTTTGTCTTTCTTTGCCAATGACATGTCCCATAGCATTTGAAAGGTATCTTTGAAGTTAATATCACACTTGGCGATCTGCCTATGTTTTCCTCAATGCAGTTTAAGGATGAAGCATTATAACACATTGACATCTTTAACTTATTTGAATTAGTTTTTTTGTACGATGTGAAATAAAGGTCTACTTTTTCCTTATTTTGTAAGTGGTGATCCAGCTTTATCAACACCATATGTTCCTTCCTATTTAACTTACACCAAGTTCCTTCATTAATTGCATTTAATTATCTGTCTTATATACCTGAGTAATTATATCTGGGCTTTCAGTTCTATCTCACTGGTCTAAGTTTTTTATTAGTAGCATATTTTAGTACTGTAGTTTAATTACAGTATAATTTGAAGTTTGGAGCATGCCTTCCATCTTTTTTGTTTGTTTTTGCTTTGGGACCACCTGGCAGTATTCAAGACTCATTTCTGGATCTGTACTCAGAATGTCCTCCAGGCAGGGTGGAAGGAACCTTATATGGGATACTGGGGTCTGAACCTGATTTAATCACTTGTAAAACCTAATTGCCCTACTGCTGTAATATCACTTCCATCCAGCCTCTCATCTTTATTGCCATAAGTACTTTACGATTATTCTGGGGTTTAGGGAATCATTTAAATTTTGTAGTATTAATACTGGTACCCTGTAAAGAATTTTTGTACCAAAGGCAAGAGAGATAAAAAGAATGCATAAGAGGAGTTTGCCTTGAACAGGACCACCGGGTTTCAAACTGAAGCCTCCATTTATCCCTTGCCCTGGGAGTAATCTCTAAATTCCAAAGAGAGAGTAATCTACGGACACCTTTTGGGTGTGTATTGTGAGCCCACTGTTTATCAGAGCCTCTGCATCTTGAGTTACCTCCTGAGGCCACTTTATTAGATGGGGCGGGGCAGGAGACAGTTTGATATGTGGCAGCATATCTTACCAGGTATTCTATGTTAGCTGATATAAATACTTTTTTTCTCGTGCTACCAAAATCATCGTGGGATTCCCAGTATATTTACCTGATATGGTTATCAGATCATCAATATATTTACCTGGCCACATTGGATCTCTAATTAATTAGGCCAGGTAGAAATGCTGTTTGCCTCCATGCTGAAAAAACCAAATATGGTTCTCTACTAAGTCTAAAGGCTAATATACAAAACAACTGTAAAAGAAAGGCGGAATCTTGTGAGGAATTAGAAATATATACCTGGCTGTAGAATATCAATTGGTACAGAATCTTGCCTTTGTATTCTGAGATACAGTTCATCTCAGATGTCTTCCCCATCCAGGGACCTGCGGCCTTGGTTTGGATAACATTAACATTTCAATGGACGTGGAGTGAGGTCCTGGGAGAAGTTACCTGAGGGACTGGCCCTAACTTTGCTTTCCATTGGTGTGGAGTGGTCTGAATTGAAAAGCTATAAAAGCTGTAACCTGCTTTCTTCCGCGTCTTTTTAGCCTTTTGCCTTTCACCTTCCTTCCCTCTGCTCTCCTCTCCATTCCTCTTTCCATGAATATGGAATTATATTCCTATTTTATTGTGTCCTCTTCAAGTTTTAAATTGTGGCAGAGTATTCACTGTATTTCTCCTCTTGTTGATTCCTGGAAATTTTTACACTTTGGGATACTAACAAGTCTAAATAGGCTTTTTAATTTTCTGATGTAGTTGTTTAGCATATAGAAATGCAACAGATTTTAGCCATTAATTTTAGCTATTGGATTTTCGGCTTCAGCTACTACAGTGCGTTTGTTAGTTGTTTTCCTAAAAAGTTTTGGTATTTCACTTAGTTGGTCTTCTATGTATCTCCATGTCATCTTCAAATTCCGACAGCTGCAGTGAATCTCTTAAACCTTCTGATCTGGACATCTTTCATTTTTAAAATCATATTTGAGTGACTATAAGACAAATTACTTATTTGTCTAGCAAGGAGAAAATTAAAAATATGAACTACATGAAATCATTTTTAACATATGTAGCTAAAATTCTATAATCTATAAAATCAGTGAGGCAATATATACTTATTTTTGATTATATGCTAGAAAAATAGATAACTTATTTTACCTTCATATTCCCCTTATATTTCTCTATATTAAGTATAAATATAGAAAATTTTTTAAATCCCCTGGCGTCAACCATCATCATTTGGCACCAACCAGCTGTAATTATGATTAGAAAAAATTTATGAACAACCTAGACTTGTGAATTAAGTCACTATTTAACTGAAATGTTTTCCAGGTACTTGGGAATATATCAGAGAATTCAATGAATCACTTCTAAGACTATTCAAAATGGAAAATAAACCCTATCTTTCTTTCCCTTCCCAAGAATAATGCCTCTGGATATATATTAATGCATCAAGTTGCATAAACATGACAAAGTTATTATAGTGGCCTGCCCCCTTATCTTCTAACTTTTTTCCTTTATGGAATATATTACACTACAGTAATTCTACTATTTAATAGTAGCCTAAAAACAACATGCCTGAAGGAGGCTGGATTATATTTTACTGAAGATTAGAAAGCTTTGCAATAGACTGGCCAGCAAACTACTGCCATTCTCCATGAGCTTGAAGATCTCATGGAAAAATTTCACCCACAGACTTGCTCTTTAAGCCCATGTGCCTTGAACACATACATTGCTTGCCCTTTATTCTATTTTTCTCTTTGTCTATTTCCTCTCTGGAATTCTGTGTTGTCTTGAACACACACATACATTTTCTCTCTTCATATCTCTCTAAATAAGTTTTAATACTTTAAAACTTCAAAGAAACTTTCTTGCTTTACAACATGCTTTTAATCTGAAAACATCACCTCAAAGGTTGGAGTTAACTTTATAGAAAAGGCCCCAATTTCTTTGGTCCTTTATCAATAATTTTTAAATATTTGTGATAAAGGTCACTTTAAAATTTCTCCCCAATGACCAATTTTCCTTATGTCCTTTTATTTAGATAATTACAAATAAAGGTAAGATGAAAATCTAGTGTTGCAGAATGGTTTGTTTCCTCCTTTTGGCTCCGGTTCTGAAAGACATGACCTGTGTGCAAAAGTTATAATTCTTACAATATTTAAATAATAATTCTTATAATATTGACTTAAATCTGTGACTGCGTGGTATGCATGCAGTTAAGTCTTCCTTTACTGAGGCCATTTGTTAAAACAAGTAGTTTGCATAATTCCTGGAGGATTTATTATTAGCTGAAAATTTTTATTCTTTACTTGATAAAATAGGCAATAAGGGCGTATAAAATGTTATGTAATGAGTCATTTTTTCTTTGTGACTTTATTTTGAAGTGTATATATTATTCTTGATATCTGCCTTTATTTTCTCATAAGTTTAAACACAACTTGATATCATCTTTAAAATACTAGTGTCCTAGACAGGAGAGTATATCAAAAGAAATTCTTATTAGCATATATATATATATATATATATATATACCATATATAACTCTTTCCAATATATATATGCATATATATGTATATATATATATAACTATTTAATCATTTCTGTCTTTGATTGTTCTGTCAATTTACTTGAGTGGGTACCAGTAACATCTCCATACTTCCTGTCATACGTGAGTGTTCCCAAGGGCATCTGCTCACCCCAGAAAGACAAAGAGCCTCAAACAACATGTTCAGGTCATGGTAATGGCGTCTATAGTGTTACTGGATTTTTTGTATATAAAATGTGACATAGATGGCTTGCCTGGCTCTGCCATGTGGGTGGGATAGTCACAGAGAGTCTCAATAGAAAAGTGGGAGCTCTCAGTTCTTGCGATTTTATTGATACGCCACATGGCTGCAGTTCAGGTCTAAATAAATGAGTTCAGGGCCTTTGTCTTGTCCTCAGAGATCAACTCATGTCAAAACACTGGAGAGAGAGAGGGCTTTTAAATAGGCTTTACAGGGTGGGACTCTGAAGAGCAGGGTTGAGATCAGCTTATCTCTTGGGTGGCTTTCTGACGGGCTGTAGGTCTAGATGTTGATAGTGAAGCCCTCATGGAGTGGGGTTCCCCTCTGGCTTCTTGTAAGGCTCTATTGGGATGAGTGGACCAGGGTTAAATTCCTGGATTAATATGCTTATATAAACATATATACATAATGTATATATGGTATATATAATGTATGTATATATGGTATATATACATAAATATTACAAATGAAATTTTCTTCCCCTAATGTTGTCTAAGGAATTAAATAATCTTTATATTTGTTATATATTAGGTGGTACAGTTTGGATGGGTAAAAAGTTTAAGAATTTTCTTTTAATTAAAGACCTTAATATTGATATTTTTATTTTTATTTTTTGGCTGGCCACACCTAATATTAACTAGAGGCCCATATCAGTGAGCAGGATAAAACCCTAAGTACTCATGTCAGTCATATGCAAGGCAAGAAAGCATCCATGCTGTACTATGACTCTGGCTCATTATTTCTGAGATTTAATCAGAAACAAACCTAGTATTAAACTTTTATTAATATCATAGTGCATTTAATAAATGTAAAACTATACCAGGGAGTATACAGAGTATGGATTGTGCTTTAAACTATGTTTTATTTCTTGCAGATATTTTTGATACATTAAAATTTAGCATTAATTATGATAATTATGAGATTCAAGACTTAGCAATTCAATATTCACTTTGTTTTAAAATAATATAAACTGTTAAATTTAGCAAAAATGAATTCATATTATGGGTTAGAAACATACTGACTTCATCCAGAGCTATTTTTATATTTAATGAACTAGTTTATTCTCACAGCGAGTAGATATTGTTTAACAGTTAATAACCACTACTGGGATTTTAATCACTAGAGAGCATTTTATTTTTGTCTTCAAAATGACTGGAAGGGCAGGATGAATCTCAGTTTCTCATCTATGATGTTTGAAAATTACATGAACTACAACATCCCAAATTTGTAAACTGAATTAATGGTCCCATATCTGGGGAAAGGAAGTAGCTGATTATTGTTTTCTCATGCAAACTTTTGATACATTAAAAATAGAGACCTGTCAAAAGTGCTTGAATATTTTTTCCTTTAAGGTTTAGAAGATCAAAACATTTATGTTTCATTACTCATTTCCAACATTGTATTACTGTCTTAAAATATTTATATTCTATATTTATTAAATAAATACTATTTGTATATATCAAAAAGGCAGTCAAAATTATAAGGAAGAAATAAAACTATATGGGGATAGTATGGCAGGATACAGGAGCGAT
>JAJIBD010031249.1:0-161774 GCA_021461705.1 Cryptotis parvus
AAACATTTGTCTACTACATGCCAAATCTGGTTTGAATCCTTGGCACTGCCTGTGGTCTCCTAAGTACTACCAGGAAGGAGAACAATGAGTATGGAATGTAGCCCTTAACAAACATAAATATGTTATTGCATATCAATTATATTGTGGCAGTCACTGTTCTGAATAGTCAGATATTTTCAGTTAAAATACAAATACATAACTCTATACTCAAGAACATTACATTCTAGAAAAAATCATATTCCATTATTTATTCCAGTTTTGAACATTTACATACATTATCTGTTATCAACAGGTTTAACAGTCTTTAACTCTAGTGCTTTGTAATCACTTATGAGGTGATAAAATTTATTTAATAATTGCCTATACCAGGCCCTCTAACTTATGACTAAATATATCTGTATATACATATATACACATATCTCTACTATATATATAAATAATCAATTTTTTTCTAGAATGTAATGTCCTTGAATGTAATGTTTGATTTTTTTCTTAATTGAAAACATACTTCCTTGAGTTATAGCAATAATGACTGTTATTGTTAATATTCAAAATATTTTTGTTTTAGGGCCACTTACCATGGTGTTAGCACATATGGGTAGGATGGGTTAAACATCTTACTTTTTTTAATTCCTCCAGAAATACTGAAGAGTAGCTAGGTATGTGACATTTGCAATAAACATTTACTGATATCTCCTCGGTGAAATCAGAAAAAAAAATCAGTCATCTTATTTCTAATCCTCCCTAATATCATATGACTTTCAAACTCATTTAATCTCAGAAGCTATATTTTATATTAACATATATTCAACCAGCATTCATTAACTACATAGAATGTGCATCATTTTTATACGTTGTGTGTATGTACTCAAAGGTATTTACATATTCCTTTAATAATACAAACATATTAAACTACCTAAATATTGTTTTATTGCATTCCCAATGAATGGAGACATTACTGGTGCCCGCTCAAGCAAATCAATGAACAGCATGAAGACAAGTGACAAGTGACTTGAAAATGTAATAGCAATTTTGTTTTTCTAATCATAAATAAGCATCACATTTTTATTCAGCACTAAATTTCTTAATTTCTTTAAAAAGAATAGAGTCCTTACATTAAAATAATGCCCCATATCATCCTTGTAATCAGAGAATTGTCAGGGTGACATTCTTTGACTTCTCCAATTCAATTTTCCTTCTGTTCTGTACCCTGGAGACCTGATATCTGATCTTTGTGAGCTACATCTTTGGGCTACTCTGACCTCTGACACTTGTTTAGACATGACCAACTGAAAAGCAAGGAAATGAAAAATAAAAAACAAATGGGTCTGGGACATCCTTGAGCACTCTATATATAGAGTTATCCACATTGCTTAAGTTCCTTAAGTGTAGGGGGTCCTATCAGCAACTCTGTACACATAGCCATCTTTGAGTCTCAATTTGTATAATTATTCATTCTCCTTGTCTTTTAGTGGCTAAGATTACTGATACTCCTTCTGGTTTTACTCACTCCTGGAACTTCATTACTCCTGTGCAAACATTTTATTAACCTTTCCTTAAATTACTCAATCTAAGTATGTCATCTATTTTATGGCAGTACTGTGAATGATAGGGCAATTCATATGACTCTAGACTCCATTAACTTTCACGGTGACCTCGAAGTGGACCAAATGCTGAGCACTGTAAACTAAGCAGAATTGTCTGCAATTCCTAGGTTTGCCACTCACTAGTTGTGACTTCTGCTATATTATTTAATCATGAAAAACAAAATTTCTCTGTAACACTGAGGTAATAATGGGTTCAAACACAGTTTTAAATTAAGTTACAAAAATTAAGAGAGGTGATTTTAGATTATTCATCTATAAATTGATACTATCTTAGCTGTGTAATAGGTTTATATGTGTCCATTCTCCCCACTTTGTATATTTTGAGCAATTTTATATATTAAACAGGAGGCAAAGTATTCTTTTTTATAAGGAATACTACTGAAGACACTCTAAAGAGCTTAGATGAGTTATAGAAAATTTGTCAATACAAAGCCTTAATTTAGGTTATATAGCCAGATATCCATCAAACTCAAGTTGACATTTCTGCTTGAATTTACACATTCGCAAGCACAATATTTGAGGACATTGTTGAATGAATATTATTTGATGCCAATAAGAAAAATGAACAAACCCATGGCAAGTTTTTTCTCACCATCTGGCACAGTGCTTCATTTAAGTAGCATGAATAATCTGATTCATGCTATTGGCATGGATTTAGGTAACTGTTTTAATTCCATAATATAAAATTGTTATGTTTCAAGTCTTGCAAATTTTCTCTTCCCTCCTCTCTAATTCCCTCTCTCCTCTCTCTTCTTTTGCACATTGTGGTTTGCAATACATACACTGAGGGGTTATCTTGTATATCTCTTTATCTACTTACTATACTCAGTTCTAGTTTACCATTTTCATTTCCAACTTTAATTAGCAGGCTGATCCCTTTTCTATTTTACCTAAACTCTGCCCCCCACACACTTGTGGTAGATTCCAACCCTTGAAATGTCTTCCTGGGTCCAGTTTTGCCTCGTCTTGGATACTAGTCTCATAGTACATTTTTATATCCCACAAATTAATGCAGTCATTCTATATCTGTCCTTTTTCCTTCTGAGTAATTTAACTCAGCATGATAATTTCCATGTCCATCCATTTGTAGGCACATTTCATGACTTCATTTTTCCTGACAGCTGCATAGTTCCATTGTGTAGGTGTACCATAGTTTCTTTATCCAGTCTGATCTCGGGCTCTCAGGTTGTTTCCAGATTCTGGCTGTTGTGAATGATGCTGCAAAGAATATAAATCACAGATTATTTTATTTGACTTTTATTATATTCACTAGGAACTGCCCAATTTATAATCATGATAATTTAACTATCACTTCAAAAATCTTGAGCTAGTTAGAGGGGGTAAAAGACCCTCCCCTCCACAAAACACTTAATTAAGTTTTAATGGATATCTAAACAAATAAAACTAATTGATTGATTTGTAATAGAAGACCAGATGCTTCTAGTCTTCTATTAAATAGGAGTACAGATTCTCTTTAGATTTGGAGTAACTAAATCTGTCATCTTCAGCAGATCTAGGTGATGATTAAGTGATGATAATGGGACAGTTGGGAAACAGTGATACTGAAAACCAGTATTTACTAAAATCGGTTGTGATTTTTGTTGTTGTTGTTGTTGTTGTTTTATTATTTATTTTTAAAGTATTTTATTATACCACTGTGAGATATAAAAATACAAAGATATACAATTAAAAAGTTCATATTCGGGTTTTGGTCATACAGTGTTCCAGCACCCATCCCGCCACCAGTGCCCATCTCCCACCACCAACATCCCAGGTTCCCTCCCCCCCCCCCAGCCCTCCTCCATGGCAGGTTCTTTATTTGTTTCCCTTTCTCTCTCTTTGTCTTTTCTTTCCCTTCCAGACTATGGATTACAGAACATACATTAAAGGGGTTGTCATGTGTATCTTTTGCCTCTATTAAATACTCAGTTCTAGGTTGGTATTAGTACCCTCGACAATTGTTAGCATACTGTTCCATTTTCTGTCTTACCTAGCCTCTGACTCCCACACATTTGTGATAATTTCCACCTTTGACAAGACTTCCTGATACATGTTTCACTTGACCTTGGATATTGGTATCATATTATGTACATATATATTGATGTCATGCAATAAATGCAGTCATTCTGTATCTGTCTCTCTCCTTCTGGCTAATTTCACTCAACATAATCTTCTCCATGTCCATCCATTTACAGGCAAATTTTATAACTTCATTTTTCCTAACAGCTGCATAGTATTCCATTGTGTAGATGTACCACAGTTTCTTTATCCAGTCATCAGTTTTCAGGCATACTGGTTGTTTCCAGGTTCTGGCTATTGTGAATAGTGCTGCTATGAAAATAAAAGTGTGGATTCTGTTTCCGCTGTGTGTTTTTGGCTTCCCAGGGTATATTCCCAGGAATGGTATGACTGGGTCAAAAGGGAGCTCAATTTCTAGTCTTTGGAGGAATGTCCATATTGTTTTCCAGAAAGGCTGTACCAGCCGGCATTCCCACCAACAATGGATGAGTGTCCCCTTTTCCCCACATCCACGCCAGCACTTACTGCTTTTACTCTTTTGAATATGGGCTAGTCTCTGTGGTGTGAGGAGATATCTCATTGTTGTTTTGATTTGCATCTCTCTGATGATTATTGATGATGAGCATTTTTTTCATATGCCTTTTTGGCCATTCAAATTTCTTCCTTGTTGAAGTTTCTGTTCATTTCTTCTCCCCATTTTTTTGATGGGGTTGTTTGTTTTCTTCTTGTAAAGTTCTACCAGTGCCTGATATATCCTGGATATTAACCCCTTATCAGATAGGTATTGGGTTAATATTCTTTCCCATTCTGTGGACTGCCCTTTGTATCTCAGTCACTGTTTCTTTTGAGCTGCAGAAGCTCTTTAGTTTCATGTAGTCCCATATGTTTATCTTTTCTTCTAGTTGCTTTGTTAATGGTGTTTCACCTTTGAAGATGTCTTTAGCTTCAATGTCGTGGAGGGTTTTTCCTATATTTTCTTCAATGTACTTTATGGATTCAAGTCTGATATTGAGATCTATAATCCATTTGATCTGATTTTTTGTGCTTGGTGTTAGACACAGGTCCAAATTCATTTTTTACATGTCGCTGCCCAGTTTTCCCAATACTTCTTGTTGAAGTGGCTTTCTTTACTCCATTTTGGACTCTTTGCATCTTTATCAAAGATTAAATGATCGTGTGTTTGAGGTTGGGTGTCAGGATACTCAATTCTATTCCATAGGTCCACAGGTCTGTTTTTATTCCAATACCACGCTGTTTTAATTACTACTGCCTTGTAGTACAGTTTGAAGTTGGGAAAGGTGATGCCTCCCATCTTCTTTTTCCCCGAGGATTGCTTTAGCTAACCTTGGGGGTTTATTGATCCATACAAATTTCAGGAATCTTTGGTCAATTTCTTTGAAGAATGTCATGGGTATCCTTATAGGGACTGCATTGAATCTGTACAGAACTCTAGGGAATATTACCATTTTGACCATTTTGATTCTCCCCCATCCATGAGCAGGGAATGTGTTTCCATTTCCTCATGTCCTCTTTTATTTCTTGAAGCAGTGTCTTGTAGTTTTCTTTGTACAGGTCCTTTACACACTTGGTTAAGTTGATTCCTAGGTATTTGATTTTCTGTGGCACAATTGTAGAATGAAATCGTTTCCTTAATATCCCTTTCTTCTCTTTTGTTATTTGTAAATAGGAAAGCCACCGACTTTTGGGTGTTGATTTTGTATCCTGCCACTCAACTATATGTGTCTATTGTTTCTAGGAGTTTTTGGTAGAGAGTTTAGGGTTCTCTAGGTTTAATAACATGTCATCTGCGAATAATGATAGCTTGACCTCTTCCTTGCCTATCTGGATGCCCTTGATGTCCTTTTCTTCTCTGATTGCTATGGCGAAGTACTTCCAGTACTATATTAAATAAAAGAGGTGAGAGTGGGCAACCCTGTCTTGTCCCTGATCCAGGGGAAAGCTTTCAATTATTCCAAAATGGGATGATGTTTTGTTTTCTTTTATGTTTTCTGTTATCATAATGTCGGAAAATAGAAAATTTGACTGACCTGAAAGAGCTTCAATGTTTTTTATTATGTCATTGAAGCAGTTTTTTCCTCATAAGAAAAAACTGCTCACCATTTTGTGAACTATGAGTTTCAATATAGCCATTTTTATTGCAAATTACAGTATGAAAAAATTAAGCAGGGAAATTTCTCATGGGCAAAAAATGATAGCTTCTTATTTACACTCTACTTGCTCATTCATGCACTGTTATTTTAAATTGAGGTTCTCCGTATTGTTATTAACATCATTGTAATTATCCCATTATTGATTATATTATTATAACATTATTTTATTTGGAGTCATTCCTTCAGATAAAATGATATTCTAGTATAAAAGAATAATAGCTCAATCTAATGACTTTAGAACATAATATGCTTCATTAAAATGTCAAAATATGCTGAATACAGTAACCTCATTTGTTTCATGAGACTTAAAATTGACATTTATATGTTAATTTAAGTTTGTAAAACTTCTAAATGAATAATTTCATCAAAATGAGAGAGGACAATGGCTAGGAAGAGAAATAGGATTCACTACTCCACCCACTCCCACTTCTATTTGACAACATAATGCCGAGATAGGGCACTGTACTTAAAAAGGTGAAAGGGACGAATGATAATTCAGACTAAGACTTATTTGGTGGCGTTATCTTTGTTGTATGACAGAAGGAGTGCCCTTGCCTCATCCAAGACAATTGGCCATTAAGAACCAAGTCTAGTGGACTGGGACTGAATTTAGGAGACGAAGTGTATTTGAAAATCACTTATGTATAGAGCATCTGTACCATGTAGACAATTTAAAATAAAATTTGAAAAGAATACCTTTGTTAGAATCATGTATCTTTCACCTACCTTAGCACATTATCTGCCGAGCATATATAATCCCCTGTACTTATTAACCTGATTCTGTAAAGGACAGTGTCAGTGGTTTAACCTTTCTAAGAACTATTTCTCTGCTTTTATTTATTAGCTTCATTTGCTCTTTTTTGACTATCATATAACTGAGTCATTCTGTATTACTTGTTTTCTTTTTTAAACTTTTGTGGGACGCAGTGATGTTAATTCATATAATCATGGTGCAGTCATTACCATTGCTATAAAGTATCACAGTGCCTGGGCACATCACGCTTTATTAGATATATTGTTGGTGGTCATTTAAGGTTTTGATTCTTGGTGTATTATAAATCATATTTTATGAACAAAGTATTATGATTTTCTTAGTCCATTTTATGAGATATCTTTCAGGCTTATCCTACAAAGGGATTATTGTACCCTATGGTATACATGCTAAAGTTTATCTAGTTTGAAACAAATATGAATTTTACTAATACGTCTTCAAAAGTAATAAAAATAGTCACTAAAATATGTTTTGGGGTCAAAGATAGCATCTGAGGTAAAGTGTTTCTCTGCACACAGCTGACCTTGATTTAAATACCCAGAACCCCATATGGAATTCTTAGGGATTACTCCCCCAGCACCACTCAGTGACTATTACTTGTTCTCTGCTCAAGGATCACTGTGATCCTTGTGCCAGAGTAAGGAGTGATCCCTATGAACTTCTCAATGTGACCCCCTCAAACAACAGCAATAGCAACACCATCAATAATGATAATTTGTTAACCTGACCAACTATGTAAGGGTAATGAATGGACATTTCAATTTGCTGAGTCTGGGAAGCATATATTTAAAAGAGATTTATTCATCAGGGAAATCTCTTCCTGGTAACTTTGGCACCAAATGTCCTACTTCAAGTCATTTGGATGTTTTCCTCCTTGTTTATTATTCTCACTTGTATTCTAAGTGCTGCATGAGTCCTGAGAACAAAATGTAGGTTTTAATCCTCATATATCCTTGGCAGTTGCTAACACAGGGTGTCTACTGTGATAGGCTATTGGTTATTATCTGAAGAATGGATTTACAACTCTCTGGAGAAATGAGCTGCATACAGAATTGAGAATGGTTAACAAAAAAGAAGAGAAAGTAGGAAAGATTGGGGGTGAATTCTAGTTCTGTAACTTCCTAGTTGTTTGAAAGTTTGGGGAAAATGTTCAATCTGAACCAATAACTTCTGTTCAGAAAATTGATTAAAATAGATCAATGTATGTTTCTCCTATATAGAAAACAAAACAAAGCAGAAATCACTTGCTTTGGGAATGGTATGCTGCCGGAGATTGAGTTCAAGGCTCTACCACTTGAACTATTCCTCTGGCACCTTCTTGCTATTCTCAGTATTGGAGTCTCTTCTCAATATTTCCTTCTCTGATAAGATAGTCTCAAGCAGAGATGGGAACAAATAGCAGCATTTGTTTATGAATGGGATGGAGAAAATAACTTGATTCGTTCCTTTTCCCCCACAATTCAGAGCAGTATGAACATATACTGAACAGGTAAATGATCTTGTGGAGGAAGGATTAGCATAGACTTTTCTCTAAGCAGAAAATAATGAAAAACTTCTTAAGCTTTTTATAAAGGGAACAGCCAATTGTCACATTTTACATGCCAAATTTGAGGAAAAGTATTTCAATTGTATGAGGTGGACCTAAAAAATACTTAGAAGTCACAGGGTAGGTCGAATAAAATAAATAAAGTCACTCATATGAATACACAAAAAAATAATTAGGTGAAGCAATGGTGGTGCCAGGAATAGATCTACATAATTCTAGCAGCATTTTAGGGAGAAATGTAAACTAAAGTCTCTAGTGTCTTGTTAAACCAATGTCAGTAAAATATAAGCTTCAGTAAATGAGCTGCGTGTTTGCTAGTGATGAAATCACTGAAAACACTCAGAAAGCAGTTAACATTTAGAAATCTGGATTTCAATATAAACATGTATGCTTTAAAGTATTCCACAAAAGTATTTGCAAATGATTTTAGCATGGTTACATTTATAGCACTGGTCTCATATAATTTACATGTTCTTTACCACAAAAAAATCACTTGATGTGCAAATGTAAATAGCAAATTAGAAGCAAGGGTTTACCCAAACAAACCATTTCAAGACATATGTAAAAATAGTTTGTGGAGGCTGATCACTTCCCGTCTAAAATGCTCTAAGGATTCTTTCACAACTTGCAGAATAAAGTCCAAGTGCTTAACATTAGCATAACCTATCTCCAAGACACTTTTTTCATTCTTCAATCAATTCTGCAAAAGAATTCACATATTATGCTTTTGTAGTAATAGATTTCATGATTTTTTCTTTCAGTATATTAGTTGTTGCTTTCTCAGTAGAAAAACCCATTTCAGCTTGCTTTATCTAACTAGCTCTTAGTTTTCATGAATAAATGTTGTGTTTTCATGAAATGTAACTAAAACATCCAAATATTTAAAACCCTGCTTCTAACGCCATATACAGGGGCCTTTCTACCTTCTGCATTATATTTTAAATAACTGTTTCCTTAAATCTTTGTGCTCATTAAGGTAAACTACTTTCATGTATAAATCTGAAATTTTTGAGCCTACACATAGTAGGAGCATTGTAAATATTTAATCATTATTGAGCCACCCTTGATTCAAACATCTAAAATGTTTTATTTATCAATACAGAAAGGCTAGTTTCAAAATTCAGCACTTTCATACTAATGCTTGCAGAGGGTTTTGGTATTGGTATAGGAATATGGGATTCATAAGAAAGGAACATGAGAAGGACCCTGAACAGATTCCACTGCCAAGTGAAAACTAGAAAAAATCTAGTTTACTCAAGAAAACCATCCATACAATTTTGTGTAGAGTTTAGGTTGCTTACTATGGGGACTAAAGAACTTGTCCTAAATATCCCTATTCCTAGTGTAAGCATATGTTTATTTTCTGTTCCCTGAATAGGAAGAAAAAGGGAAGAAAATAGGAGTAGCAGGAAAATGTATTCTATCACTGCTGAAGATAGGAAAAATTTGGTTCAAAGCAACATATTAATAGGGCCATGATCGGAAACTACAGATTCTTTCATTAGTAATGTAAGGATGCAAAGCAAGACAAATCAAGCCACAATTGCCAATAAAATATGAACTGAGGTCAGGCCACTTTATCAGCTGTGAAAATTTATAATACTTCCAGGGTCACTCTGCCTGGTAGCTTTTATTTTACAAACACTGTCTTCCCGTTCATCATCAATTTGCTCGAGCGGGCACCAGTAACATCTCCATATGACCTGTCTTATGCAAGTAGAGCCCAAGGGCACCTGCTTGCTCCAGGAACATAAAGAGCCTCAAACCATTCCATCAGGTCATGGGAATGAGGTCTGCAATTGTTACTGGTATCTGGCATATCAAATAAAACACTAACAACGATATTATAGTTTGAGCTCAATGGTTCTGAGAGTTATATTTAAATTTATTTTTTGTTGCTTATACTTTGGATTGGACTAAAAACCTCAATTACTTTTCCTTTTTATTGGGGGGTGGGTGTGTGGAGTAGAGCAACCTGGAAGTGTACAGGGGTCACTCCTGGTTCTGTGCTAATAGATCGCACACATGACTCTATGGTCAGCCACACCTGGCAGTGCTTGGGGACCACAAGCAGTGCTGGGATTTAAACCATCGTCGCCACAACAGCTACATGCAAGTTGAACCCTATAAACTATAGTCTTTCTCTGTTCCTATTTTCCCTTTATTATGGATAATTATTGATATTAGAGGGGCATTGGGGCTCTTTGGGGTCCCCAACAGATATTGGGGCCACTCGGGTTTCCTGACCATGCTAGGGGGTCAATGACTATCTCCTCTGGCCAATGGACAAAAAAGCATAAACATCTGTTCTAGAAAATCTAAGGCTTTAATTTTTATCCACTCACTCCAAACTGTAACTAACTCCACATACACACCACCACACCACAATCAACTCTGCCAGAAATACATATTTTACAAAGGGTGGGAGCAGGGAGTTACAAATGGTAAAAGGCTCCTTTATCCCTAAAACAATGAGTTGAGGAAAAAGGCTTCTCATTACCAGGGCAAAACCATCAGGGGGACCACTCCCCAGCTCCCAGGTTATATGGTAGAACCCAGGGGCATTATTTTTTCTCATCCTTGAATAGTAAACAATCATTTCAGTAAAATTGCTTGTCATTTTTGTATAAACACAGTGAGAGAGACAGGCATTTATCTACACTCAGGGTTAGATTATAGGGTGACATCCTGGAGTTATTGCACCATATAGCCCAGACTACATTCCTCTCACCAGATTGATCATTCCCAGATTGACCCCTAAAGGGGTCCTGTCAATCCACTGCTTATTTTTGGGTCGGAAAAGAGCTTGTTTTGTGACCTGTTCTCTGATCTTTGGGTCAGAACAGAGTTTGCTCCTTGCACTCAGAACATTGTGTAAAATACTTAGTTGCCCCATGTTGAGGCCAGTGTTATCTATTTTCCTGATTCTATTCAGTACCTTGGTGAGACTCTCCTTTTGGGGAGTGAGGAATTAGAATCAATTTAAGGGCAACTGAGGATTTTAGCTAGGAAATATGACAGATGCTTGGGAGTAACTCATTCGGAGTTAATTAAGTCATAAATGTACTGCCTTAAATGTCTTCCTATGCTTATGTGAAAAATCCTTTATAGAAGCATAAGCATATGTAAAAGGTTTATAGGGAAGGAAGAAGCAGCCTTTCATTTACAATACCAAAGCCAGGGCTAGCAAGTAAGGCTGAAAATAAAGAGTATACCAACAGTATATTTTCTTAAGCATATTACTATTTGTGATAATTACACATGCATGAAAATTAAAAGCTGATTAGATAAAACATATATGAGTCTCCATTAGACTCTACTATAAATTAAGAATACATGTTCTCTTTCATAGATTGAAGGCTTGGGAAACACACACACACACGCACACATGCACACACACACACACACACACACACACACACACACACACAAACAGTGATGCAAAAATCAAGGTTGCAAGACCTAAGTCTCAAATACGAAATTTAAAAGCCGTGTCTGAGTGTTGGAAGAATAAGAAGTGCCCCGAGACACCCAAAATTGTTTGTACCTTTCTCCAGAGGCAGGCAGCGGATCATCCTGTGACTGAAAATGGCAGAAGGTTGATAGTTAACATTTAAGAACGAGAGGTCTATAGAATGAAAGTGTAATTTCAGAACAGAAATAAAAATTGAAAAGAAGACGGAAGTAGAACTTCTAAAGAACTTCTTTTCAAATGTCAAGAATACTAGTAGGTACCTACTTTTTCTGCAGAATGAATTTCACTAGAATAAGGCATATCAATACCTGTTTAGCCTTTCTTTGAGGCATTCAAAGAAACTCTTGTGTGAAGCAGAGGAAAAATAAAACATTGTCCCTGATTTCTGAACAGAAAAAAGAAAACAAATTTAGATCTAGGAAAAGATAATTTTCAAAAACTCAGTGCATTCTATATTCTTTGGGAATGGCATTCTTTCAGGTTTGCCCAGTTCATGTAATTCAGCACATTTTTTCCTAATTTGATTCAAACCTATTTTGTTGTTTGTTTAAACCTCAATAGTCTTCTGTGCATTTCAGTCATTTCATAAAGTAGTATACGGAAAAATATTTTTTCTCCTTCCTAACTGTTTATTTTTTTTATCCTTTTCACTTGCAAAATTGTCAAATAGCAAGCTCACACTTTAGAGGTGTAATTTTTGGTTTGAACTATTTTTAAAAATTCAAAGATAAAATTATTTGCTCATTCTATACTTCTACTAAGTAATTTTTCGAATGAGAATAAAAAATTGAGAAAGGTCTCATGCAAGAAAAATATGAATTAATAACTTAATTTTAACTCAATGAATGCTCGAGATTAGATGTCACTACAAGAGTATTCCACCCGCATGGCACAGCCTGGCAAGCTACCCGTGTCGTATTTGATATGCCAAAGACCAGTTTCAATTATAGACCTCATTTCCATGACCTGATGGAATGGTTTAAAGTCTTCATGTTCCTGGAGTGAGCAGATGCCCTTGGGATCACTAGCACGTGACAGAATGCATGGAGATGTTACTGGTGCCCGCAACAGCAAATCGATGATCAACGGGAAGACAAGTGATACAAGTGAATTTTAACTCTTGTTTCATACATATAGATAGATGTTAAGGCTTTAAATCAATTGAAGTGAAGGAAGCATTGTGGCTTACCACTCAGGGAGCTCCCCCAGTCTCAAAGGGACCTCCTGTGAATTCCTTAGCCCTAACAGTTCTTGGAGGTTATGGGGTGACCATAGAAGAAGGTGCCAGGGCCTAGCAGGATCCCCAGTAGCTCTCACAGTCCATTAGGGCCCAGGGCCTGTGTTGGGCACCACACCATTCCCTTGACACATCAACCAAAAGAAAGAGCAAAGCCAAAGCTGAAGGTTACCCTTTAATCATTACTTTTTGCTTCACTTCACTGCTCACTGCAGGAACCTCTCTCCAGGGCTCTCTGGCTCTCTCACAGAGGTTCTCCTACAGGCTGCTCTCTCTTGGGGAGGGGTGGGGTCTGTGCTGGCACTCTTGTCAGGGCTTCTCTCTTCAGTTCCTCTCCCAGGACTCTCCTTCGGGACCTTCTTCTCAGGCCCCTTTCTGTCCAGGGTTTTGCATTTCAGGGCCTCTTTATTTTTGGATTTCTCAGTTATGTCCCTATCTTTGATTCCCTAAGTTCCTTTGTTTTATCCTGTTGCCTCTGTTTCACTGCTTCTCTAAGTCCCTATTTCTCTGAGCTCCACCGACTGGTCCTATTGCCCTCTTGCCTTGGTGCTAGCCCTTGGACTTGGGCACTAGACGTTGTGGCTCTGGGGTTGGCCCTTGGGCGCCCGGGAGCAGCAGGCACCGGGAGCAGCTTCTCCTCCCTGGTACTGACTATCCAGCTCAGGCACCAGGGGCCCCATGGCCCAGGCACAGGTCTTACAACCCGGACACCAGGGGGCCGCTGCTCTCTCTCTATCGGAAGGCCCTTGGATGTTCTGCTGGGAGCCCTGTTTATAGTTTCTGGACAGGTTCAGAACCCTGGCCTCAACTGTATAACAGTTTCCCAACTGTAGAGTACTGTCCCTTTAAGAGAACTATAAGAGGCTAGTAGTATCCCTTTAAGAGGGGATTCACACAGATAGATATGGATTTTTGATATTCTACTAATATTAACAGAATGCATAATTCTAAATGCATATGCTCCTCTACACTTGTATCTGTATCTCAAAAATTTCCTCTCTAAGAGAAAAACCTGCTGTTTGTGGCTCATCAAATTTTCCAATAGAGCTCTTTAAATAAAAATTGCTCTTAGGGTGACATGGTCACAATAGTGCCTCTATGCTTTAGGTGTACACACATTAAATTAACTACTATCATAATGTCAAGGACATTCTATCATTATGTTCATGTCAGTCTCTTATTTCCCCTCGGTGATCTGAGTTCAGTAGACAGAGTCCATAGGTCTGTTTTCGTTAGCAACTATCTGTTTCCTTGCTTTATTTCATTATATGTTATATATGAATGAGGGCATCTGGCAATGGTTCTTGCTTTTTTTTTTTTTAGTAAGGGGGTAAGTTTGGGCCACACTGTGTGATTCTCAGTGGTTACTCCTGGCTCTGCACTCAGGAATTAATTCTGGCAATGTTTGTGGACCGCATGGGATACAAGTGTTTGAGCCCAGGTAAGTATGTGCAGGGAAAGTGTCTAACCAGCTGTATAGTGTTCTTGGTCCTGGTTTTGTTCTCTGTCTCTGACTTATTTCATTTCACATAATGTGCAAAAGGAAAGTATTTCTTTTTTCACAGCTGAATAGTACTCCATTATGCACATGAATATATCACAATTTCTTTGTCCATCCATTTGTCATAGAAGATTTGCATTGTTTCCAGATCTTGGCTATTATAACAGCAATGCAATGAACACAGGTGTGCATATATCTTTTTTGAGTTAATATTTTTTGTTCTAAGGATATAGAAATAGGAGAAAAATCATTGAATTATATGGCAATTCCAGATTTTATTTTGGTTATCTCACTGCTATGTTTAATATTTTAATTGAACCTGATAACATTCCGCCAATAGTTAATGACAGTTCTATTTCAATGTATTCTCACCAACAGTGGTTGTTCTCAGTCTTTTTGATATCATCCATTTTCATAATTGTGGAATTATATCTCATTGCTGTTGTGATTTTCTGTTCTCAGAAACTGAGTAATTATAAACACTGTTTTTCCTATTAATCTTCCCTCCCTCCACATTTTATTTTTTGGAGATAGCTGTCTTGTTGAACATTGTGAATACTTATCTACCCTTGATATTAACCTCTTGTCACAGATGTGGTATGCAAATCATTTTCTCCATCTATCACTTTTTTTTTATTTTAGCTTTAAATGTCATGGTAGTAAAACATTTTATTTTAATGTTGTGCTAATGGTTTTACTTTTGTCTTTCTTTGCCAATGACATCATAGCATTGAAGGTATCTTTGAAGTTAATATCACGCAGCGATCTGCCTATGTTTTCCTCAATGCAGTTTAAGGATGGCAGTATAACATTGACATCTTTAACTTATTTGAATTAGTTTTTGTGCACGATGTGAAATAAAGGTCTACTTTCATATTTTGTAAGTGGTGATCCAGCTTTATCAACACCATATGTTCCTTCTATTTAACACACCAAGTTCCTTCATTAATTGCATTAATTATCTGTCTTATATACCTGAGTAATTATATCTGGGCTTTCAGTTCTATCTCACTGGTCTAAGTTTTTTTATTAGTAGCATATTTTAATTACTGTAGTTTAATTGTATAATTTGAAGTTGGAGCATGCCTTCCATCCTTTTTTGTTTTGTTTTTGCTTTGGGACCACCCCTGGCAGTATTCAAGACTCATTTCTGGATCTGTACTCAAGAATCACTCCAGGCAGAATTGGAGAACCTTATGGGATACTGGGGTCTGAACCTGATTTAATCACTTGTAAAACTAGTGCCCTACCTGCTGTAATATCACTTCCATCCAGCCTCTCATCTTTATTGCCATAATTGCTTTGATTATTCTGGGAGTTTTAGGGAATCGTGGAAATTTTAGTAGTATTAATACTGGTACCTGTAAAGAATTTTATTGCAAAGGCAAGAGAGATAAAAGAATGCATAAGGAGTTTGCCTTGAACAGGACTTACCAGGTTTCAAACCAAGCCCTCCATTTATCTCCCTTGCCCCACCAGGAGTAATCTCTAAATTCCAAAGAGAGAGTAATCTCCGGACACCTTTGGGTGTGTATTGTAGTACACTGTTATCCAGAGCCTCTGCATCTTGAGTTACCTCCTGCAGGCCACTTTGTAGATGGGGGCGGGGGCAGGGGGAACAGTTTGATATGTGGCAGCATATCTTACCAGGTATTCTATGTTAGCTGATATAAATACTTTTTTTCTCGTGCTACCAAAATCATCGTGGGATTTCCCAGTATATTTACCTGATATGGTTATCAGATCTTATCAATATATTTACCTGGCCACATTGGATCTCTAATTAATTAGACCAGGTAGAAATGCTGTTTGCCTCCATGCAAGCAAATATGGTTCTCTACTAAGTCTAAAGGCTAATATACAAAACAACTGTAAAGAAAAGACGAGAATCTTGTGAGGAATTGAAGAAATATATACCTGGCTGTAGAATATCAATTGGTACAGAATCTTGCCTTTGTATTCTGAGATACAGTTCATCTCAGATGTCCTTCCCCATCCTCCAGGGACCTGCAGCCTTGGTTGGATAACATTAACATTTCAATGGACGTAGGTGAGGTCCTGGGAGAAGTTACCTGAGGGGGACTGGCCCTAACTGCTTTCCATTGGTGTGGGTGGTCTGAATTGAAAAGCTATAAAAGCTGTAACCTGCTTTCTTCCACGTCTTTTAGCCTTTTGCCTTTCACCTTCTCCCTCTGCTCTCCTCTCCATTCTCTTCCATGAATATGGAATTATATTCTATTTTATTGTGTCCTCTTCAAGTTTTTAAATTGTGGCAGAGTATTCACTGTATTTCTCCTCTTGTTGATTCCTCGGTACTTTACATTTTGGGATACAAGTCTAAATAGGCTTTTAATTTTTTCTGATGTAGTTGTTTAGCATATAGAAATGCAACAGATTTTAGCCATTAATTTTAGCTATTGATTTCAACTCGCTACTACAGTGCGTTTGTTAGTTGTTTCCCTAAAAAAAGTTTTGGTATTTCATGATTGGTCTTCTATGTATCTCCATGTCATCTTCAAATTCGACAGCTGCAGTGAATCTCTTAAACCTTCTGATCTGGACATCTTTCATTTAAAATCATGTTGAGTGACTATAAGACAAAATTACTAGTTTGTCTAGCAAGAAAAAATTAAAAATATGAACTACATGAAATCATTTTAACATATGTAATAAAATTCTATAATCTATAAAATCCCTGAAGTGAGGCAATATATACTATTTTTTGATTATATGCTAGAAAATAGATAACTTATTTTCCCCTTCATATTCCCCTTATATTCCCCTCTATATTAATTATAAATATAGAAAATTTTTAAATCCCTGTCAACCATCATCATTTGTGCCAACCAGCTGCAATTATGATTAAGAAAAAATTTATGAACCTAGACTTGTGAATTAAGAATCCTCTTTAACTGAAATGTTTTCAAGGTACTTGGAATATATCAGAGAATTCAATGAATCACTAAGACTATTCAAAATGGAAAATAAACCTATCTTTCTTTCCCTTCCCAAGAATAATGCCTCTGGATATATATTAATGCATCAAGTTGCATAAACATGACAAAGTTATTATAATTATTTTCTTACTTATCTTCTAACTTTTCCTTTATGAATATATTACACTACAGTAATTCTATTTAATAGTAGCCTAGCAACAACATGCCTGAAGGGAGGCGGTTATATTTTACTGAAGATTGAAAGCTTTGCAATAGACTGTGTAATTCTGCCATTCTCCATGAGCTTGAAGATCTCATGGAAAAATTTCACCTACAGACTTGCTCTTTAAGCCCATATTCTGCCTTGAACACATACATTGCTTGCTGCTTGATTCTATTTTTTCTCTTTGTCTATTTCCTCTCTGGAGAATTCTGTGTTGTCTTGAACACACACTTCATTTTTTTTCTCTCTTCATATCTCTCTAAATAAGTTTTAATACTTTAAAACTTCAAGAACTTTCTTGCTTTTACAACACGCACACACACACAATCTGAAAACCACCTCAAAAGGTTGAGTTAACTATAGAAAAGGCCCCAATTTCTTTGGTCCTTTATCAATAATTTTTAAATATTTGTGATAAGGTCACTTTAAAATTTCTCAACAATGACCAATTTTCATATATTGTGCTTTTATTTAGATAATTACAAATAAAGGTAAGATGAAAATCTAGTGTGCAGAAATGGTTTGTTTTCACTCCTTTTGACTCCGGTTCTGAAAGACATGACCTGTGCAAAAGTTATAATTCTTACAATATTGAAATAATAATTCTTATAATATTGACTTAAATCTGTGACTGCGTGGGTATGCATGCAGTTAAGTCTTCCTTTACTGAGGCCATTTGTTAAAACAAGTAGTTGCATAATTCCTGGAGGATTTATTATTAGCTGAAAATTTTATTCTTTATGATAAAATAGGCAATAAGAATATAAAATGTTATGTAATGAGTCATTTTTTCTTTTGTGACTTTTATTTTGAAGTGTATATATTATTCTTGATATATCTGTATTGCTTTATTTTCTCATACGTTAAACATAACTTGATATCATCTTTAAAATATAGTGCCCTAGACAGGAAATTATATCCAAAGAAATTCTTATTAGCATATATATATATATATATACATATATATATATATATATATATATATATATATATATATATATATAACTTGTATCACTTGTCTTCCCGGTGTTCATCAATTTACTTGAGTGGGTACCAGTAACATCTCCATACTTCCTGTCACATGCTAGTGTTTCCCAAGGGCATCTGCTCACCCCAGGAACACAAAGAGCCTCAAACCATATGTTCAGGTCATGGTAATGACGTCTATAATTGTTACTGGATTTTGGCATATAAAATGTGACATAGATAGCTTGCCTGGCTCTGCCATGTGGGTGGGATAGTCACAGAGAGTCTCAATAGTAAGTAAGAGCTCTCAGTTCTTGCATTTATTGATACACCACATGGCTGCAGTTCAGGTCTAAATAAATGATTCCAGGGCCTTTGTCTTGTCCTCAGAGATCAACTCATGTCAAAACACTGGAGAGAGGGGCTTTAAATAGGCTTTGCTGTAGGGTGGGACTCTGAAGAGCAGGGGTTGAGATCAGCTTATCTCTTGGGTGGCACTCTGACAGGCTGTGGAGTCTAGATGTTGAAAATGGCGGCCCTCATGGAGTGGGGTTCCTCTGGCTTCTTGTAAGGCTCTATTGGGATGGTGGACCAGGGTTAGAATTCCTGGATTAATATGCTTATATAAACATATATACATACATGTATATATGGTATATATACATGTATGTATATATGGTATATATACATAAATGGTATGCAAATGAAATTTTTCTTCACACAATGTTGTCTAAGGAATTAAATAATCTTTATATTTGTTATATATTGAGTAGTACAGTTTTTTGGATGGGTAAAAAAGTTTCTGAATTTTCTTTTTAATTAAAGACCTTAATATTGATATTTTTATTTTATTTTTGTGGCCACACCTAATATTGCTCAGAGGCCCATATCGAGTGAGCAGGGATAAAACCTAAGTACTCATGTCAGTCATATGCAAGGCAAGAAAGCATCCGCATGCTGTACTATGACTCTGGCTCATTATTTCTGAGATTTAATCAAAACAAACCTAGTATTAAACTTTATTAATATCATAATGCATTTAATAAATGTAAAACTATATACCAGGGGTATACAAGTATGGATTCATGCTTTAAATATGTTTATTTCTTGCAGATATTTTTGATACATTAAAATTAGCATTAATTATGATAATTATGAGATTCAAGACAATTCAATATTCACTTTGTTTAAAATAATATAAACTGTTAAATTTAGCAAAATGAATTCATATTATGGGTTAAGAAACATACTGACCCCTACATCCAGAGCTATTTTTATATTTAATGAACTAGTTTATTCTCACAGTAGATATTGTTTATAACAGTTAATAACCACTACTGGGATTTTAATCACTAGAGAGCATTTTATTTTTTGTCTTCAAAATGACTGGAAGGGCAAGGATGAATCTCAGTTTCTCATCTATGATGTTTGAAATTACATGAACTACAACATCCCAAATTTGTAAACTGAATTAATGGTCCATATCTGGGGAAAAGGAAGTAGCTGATTATTGTTTTCTCATGCAAACTTTTGATACATTAAAAATAGAAGACCTGTCAAAAGTGCTTGAATATTTTTCCTTTAAGGTTGAGAAGACAAGGACATTTATGTTCATTACTCATTTCCAACATTGTATTACTGTCTTAAAATATTTATATTCTATATAAAACAAATAAATATATATTTGTATATATCCAAAAGGCAGTCAAAATTATAAAGGAAGAAATAAAACTATATGGGGATAGTATGGCAGGATACAGGAGCGATAGTATGGCTGGTAGAGCATTTGCCTTGCACGTGGCCAACCGGGTTTGATTCCTGGCATCCCATATGATCCCTGAGCACTGACAGGAGTAATTCCTTAGTGCAGAGCCAGGACTAACCCCTGAGCATTGCGGGTGTGACCAGAAAGGAAAAAGAACCCTATATATGTATATATTGCATATGCGTACATATATAATATTTATCTGTCACTTGATGACTTGACATTCCATTATTCATCGATTTGCTCGAGCAGGTGCCAGTAACATTTCCATTTGACCCTATCACGTGCCAGTGTAGCCCAATGACATCTGTTTGATTCAGGAATATGAAGAGCCTCAAACCGCTCATTCGGGATCTTGGACGAAGAAGTCAGACCATCTTGTAGGTGGGAGGCCACGTGATCTTTTGATGTCCCATGGGATTCAGTTGGTAATGGCTCTAGTCCAGTGGTCATCTCCAAATCGCATCAAATGTCCAGCCCATCTGATTTTCTATGCCTTTGCAAGCGAGACAGTGTCCCTTACGCTGGAACAGCAACGGGGGTCAGAACTCCAGATTCCTTCTCTCACTTGAGTGAAGCGTGATATTCCAAGCATAGCTCTTTCGATTCCTCTTTAGGAGATCCGAATAGCATTCTCATCCTGCTTTCATAGGGCCCAGGTCTCTGAGGCATATGTTACTGCAGGGAGAACGGTGGAGTCGAAGAGATGTGCCCAGAGCAGGGGAGTTCTTTGTCCTTTCAGCTATTTCTTTGATGCTCTTGAATGAGTTCCATGCAGCTCTCTTCCTCCTGTGCAGTTAAGGTGCTAGGTCTTTTGTCATGTGAGTTCTCAACTAGATACATATAACGGCTGCATTTAGAGATGCTTGTTTCATTGAGAGTGAATGGAGCATCTGGAACTTGTTCGTTTTTTTATGAAAATTGTTTTGTTGAGATTCAGCTGCAACCGTACCTTTCCACATTCACAGTCGAAGTCAGCCTTCGACATGTTTACTGACCCCTCAACTGCAATGAAATTGGCCAGGAACTGAGCCAGGTACCCCCTCTCAGAACTTCATGGTCAGTTTGACACAGGAAGGAGCTATATCAGTTGTGCCTCTGATCCGTCTCCCCAGAGGGTTATTCATCAGTCCTGATTCATTGTTGGGTAGGAAATTGTCGAGGAATTGCCGCCGGGGTCCCCAACAGTGTCAGGACTGAAGTTCTCTTCTACCTCCAAGGATGCCGGGAGAACAGATGAAAACTCATGAGTCGGTGCAGTTCCAAAAAAGGCTTTTAATAGTACAAAAGCTCTTCCACAGCACTCCAATATAATGAACAAACTTTAGCTCTGGTCCGAACTTAGACCATACAAAAGATTCTAAGTCTCCCACCAAAGAGAGAGGATCTCACCCGAGCTGAGTCCTACCCAGAAGGACCAAAAGGCCAAAGAGCTAAAAAGCCAAAAGTCAAAAGCAAAAGGCCCAAAAGGTAAAAGTGAAGGGGCCTCAAGTCAGCCCCTTATATACACCAAAGTAATCCAATCGGGAGGGTCATGTCAACAAAGAACTCTAAACAGAGTGTAGTGCCACACCCTATTGCAGGTATAAACAAAGGGTGTGCCAAGGTCTAATCCTTTCTACCAAGATTATCTCTTATGTAAAACACTGGAGAGAGAGAGGGCTGATATAAAGTAATACATCTTCATGAGCTTCATGTAATCTAGATGGTACCCACAAGATCCTTCTTATTATCTGCACCAGAGTGATTCTGAGTATCTTGTTCTCGTGTACTGAAAGGGTCACACTCGCCTGCTTAGAGCAAACAGTATGATCCTTCCTATAGTCTTCCTATAGTCTCAACGTAGCCAGGGTGGTAGTCTCCTGGTAAATTCTAACTGTCCCACACTGGGTGCAGTGGGTATAAAGAGGAGCTGTACCCAATCTAGAAAACATAGAAGTCTTAGTAGATGTATAATTCAGAAGTTATTCAATCAAGGTGACTTCTGTAACTGCCACAACTTCTAGCAGTGTTATCATAGAAGAGAGTTCTCATTAGAATGAACCTTGACTTAAATAGATTAAGCTGGGAGTGGGCAAAACAACAAAACTCCCAGAATAGCTAAACCTGTCCTCCACAGGAAATGGCAGATCAAAATGAAAATTTAAAAGAAAATAAAGAACCTAAAGTAATTTCACAAAATTAAATACCACTTGCTTTAGTGATTTTACGATGGTTAAGGTATTTCCTTGCATAAGGTTAATCTAGGTTCAATCCCCAGCACCAAACATGGTACCCTGAGCACTGCCAAGAGTGATCCCTGAGCTCTGCCAGGAGTGATCCCTGAACTCATAGTCAGGAGTAAGCTCTTAGCAACACCAGGTGTGGCCCCTTGCTCAAAACAAAATTTTAATATTATATCACAAATATTAAATAATTTATTTGATAAAAACTATTAAACATAGATAGCGACAGTTTTAGTCTTAAAAAGTCAGTTCTTAAAATTGATCCATACATTTACTGCAGTTATAATCCAAATTCCATAATATTTTTATAGCTATGAACCAGATTATACAAAAATTTATATGGAAAGGAAAAGAATTGGCAACAGCTAAATAATTATTTTAAAACTTTAGTGAGAGTGGTTGGAGAGATAGCATAGCAGGTAGGGTCTTGCTATGGCCAAGTCAGGTTCGAGCCCTGGCATCCTGTATGGTTCCCTGAGAACTGCCAGGAGTAATTCCTGAGTGCAGAGCCATGAGTAACCCCTCAGCATTGCAGAGTGTGATTCTCCCTATAAAAAAAAAGGTGATAGAATTCTCACTACCCATTTATGATTTCTTATAATCAATTATAATTAGGTGGCATTGCAAATTATATGGAGTTATACTAATAGGGAAATAATATATAATTCAGAATACCAGTAGGATCATAGAAATAACAGATTGTTGACAAAAATTTTAAGTACAAATTAATGAAGGTTAGTTTTTTACAAATTGTACTTAAGCTATTCATCGTACACATTTAAAAAGTCTCAAACTAAATTTCAAATCTAAAAAATTGACCTAAGGAAAAAAAACTTAAGAAAGTAACTGAAATTAATTCTAAATGTGAATCATAGGCTTTAAATGCCAAAAAAATATAAAATAGCATTTTTAATCTTGTGATTGAAAGTAAATCAAGAAGTTGTTAGAGTGCCATTGGAAAAATAGAAAGAAACCAGTGAAGTAAAATACTTTTTTTTTTAATATGCGGTATATAGAAATAATGTTATTCAATGATTAAAAAAGGAAACATTTTCATTTGTGACAAGAACATAGACCTTGATAACAGGGAAAGTAAAATAACACGGAAAAGTGCAAATACTGCATGCTGTAACTTACATGTGAAAACTAGGGAAATAAATGTAAACTGAGAAAAAAAATCTAGATGAATTATACAACAGATTGGTTGCCAGAGACAGTGAGTGTATGTAGTTGTGAAAAATGGGTGACAGGGGCCGGAGGGATAGCCCAGTGGGTAGGGAGTTTGCCTTGCACACGGCTGGCTCATGCTGGCCCGGATTCGATCCCCCGGCATCCCATATGGTCCCCCGAGCACCACCAGGAGTGATTCCTGAGCGTAGAGCCAGGAGTAACCCCTGAGCATTGCCAGGTGTGACCCAAAAAGCAAAAAAAAAAAAAAAAAAAATGGGTGACAGAGTAAAAAGGTAGAAACTTAGAATAAGTAATGGAGATGTAATGCACAATATGGTGACTATATTAAACATTCTGTGTCCCATGTTTTTAACTTACAAAGAAAATTTCTTCAAATCTTTTTATAAGAAGGACAAATTTTTTATTAGAGTGACTTAGTAGCTAACTAGACTGTGGTGAACATTGATCTATACATATAAATTTCAAGCCTATAATATCTATTATGTTACACACTGCAAACTATATGTTTTATATTAATTATAAATACTATGAACATATTTTCGTAAAACATACATAATAATAAAATGTAAAGCTCAATAATAAGAAAATAACCAAATGGTAAAGATAGCAAAAGATTTAGCAAAACATTACAATAGATAAAATATGAGTAATAAGCACACACAAAAAAGAGTTCTGCATTGCTCACTTTTATAAAAATACAAATTAAAATAAGCACTAAAACATCAATTGCATTTCCTGTTTGATTTTCCAAAATTAAATACATCTGAATATAAATTCTAGTTAGATGTGGAACAACAAGCTCTCTCTGGCATTGCTACAGTTACTCTGTAAAATAATTAAATGGCTTATTATAAATTTAAACGTACCCTATCATAAGACCCATGAATTTCACTTTAAGGCATTCATTTTAGAGAAATGCTAATTATCCTCACACAAAAATCTGAATATGACTACTTAGAGTCGTTTCTATGCACATTGCCCACACTGGAAAGAATTTAGTGTTCTTTAATAAAAGAATGAGCAAAAATGAGTAAATATATTATCCTAACTCTATTAAATAAAATACAGTTCAGCTATTAAGAGAGTTAACTTTTAATGTAAGCAATGTGTTGGATGAATCTTGGCAGTATTATCTTCAAATGTTGAATGAATTAAGTCAGTTTTAAAAGACTAAACAAGATATGCTTCTGTGACATATCAGTGGCAAGATGATAAATCTAAACTGAAGTAAAACATCATTATATGTTGAGAACCAGGTCCTAGGAAAAGATACAACTACAAAAAAGTTGACTTAAAACGTTTGTATTTTGAGCATGATTGCATATAACTATTCTATGCATGTGTTAAAATTCATAGAACTATACATGAAAAGCTGCATAACATTTCACGTCACGATCACGATCTTCCCGTTAATCATCTATTTGCTAGAGCGGGCACCAGTAAAATCTCCATATGTCCTGTCTCATGCCAGTAGAGCAAAGGGCATTGGCTTGCTACAGGAACATAAAGAGCCTCAAACCATTATATTAGGTCATGGGAATGACCTAATATAATTGTTACTGGCATTTGGCATGTCAAATACAACACGAGCAGCTTGCTAGGCTTGCCGTGCAGGAGGCATATTCTTTAAACACCTCCAAATAAAGCATTTATTGATGAACCGCGTGGCAGCAAGCGGCCGCGAGAGCCGGGCTGTGATGGGATGGTCGGCTGGGTGGAGTTCTGAAGAGAGGGAAGTCCGGATGTGGAAAATGGCGGCGCCCGTGGAGTGGGGGGGTCGTCTGGCTTGTTGTGAGGTTCTGCCGGGGTGGTGGGC
Source organism: Cryptotis parvus (assembly GCA_021461705.1). NCBI lineage: Eukaryota > Metazoa > Chordata > Mammalia > Eulipotyphla > Soricidae > Cryptotis > Cryptotis parvus. The sequence continues at coordinate 25,451 of JAJIBD010031249.1, forward strand.
CAAGGCTGAGAACCCACCATGCCTCCCGACTGCCTCATGAACGGCTGGGCACAGGGAGAGCAAGGAACCGCTCTGCCCCATGTCTAAGAGTCTCTGGACCAGCATGCCTGGGCGGGATTCTTCTTCTTCTTCTTCCTGCATAACATTTAAAAACCAAAATTAAGAAAAATTAATCACCAACATTCAAGGTAGTGGTTCATTTCTAAAATAATATCTTTATTAGTCTTCCACAAATATATGCAAAATCATTACTGCCAAAACTCTTATCAAAACCAGCAAAATAGTGTTGAAAGTCTTAATAGAAACAGCAAAGAATTTGTAGGTTGACCAAATATGAATTTGAAATGAAGTGACCGAATAGTAGAATTCTATAGCTGTGGCATACATAATATAAATCTTTAAAAATATTCTTCCCTTGGGTATATTACTACTAAACTTGCTTCCATGTACATACTTAACCTTCTTTTCTTTCATGTAGATATTTGGATTGGTAAGTTCTTACTCCGGAAATGTATTCATAAATTTTATAAATTACTTTTGAAATCTTTCTTTGAGTTTTACTGACTGCCCATATGCAAAGTAACACTTGAATTTTAATGTATTCTCTAGAGTAACCAAAAGCACTTAATGAATACTCTGGTTTGTGTAATAAGATATTGCTATTCACACCTCGGGATTCCAGAGTACATACATATTGAATAGGAATGAATATTTATGCTTATTCCTATAATTATTCTAAAGCATGGAGAAAGCTATGAAGCTATCATCTGATTATTGACCTAACAAGATCTGGCTCCAAAGTACCTACTTTACAGATTTCAGGGCAATGTCTTAATTTACAAAGGTGCAATTTACAAACTCTTCACACACCTGATACAACTAAGAACAAACACTACTTAAAAAGGATATACAAACTCTGTATTTGATATTTGAGTCTTTGAAATCATGCAAAGCTGTTAGCCTCAATATTTTTGTCTTTTGCTCCTCCAGTGGAAAAGATTACTGGATTACCCCTTCTTGAGTTCATCATTTAAAAGAAGTCTTCTGAATCTTTCATAGAATATTTGACTCTTTAATATTTAAAAAAGCAGTCAAAATCACTGCTTTTTTTTTTTTTACAAGGAGTACACCTTTTAAAACACTGCTTAAGAGTATCTCATCAAAACTGGAGGGATCTTTTTGTTCCTTTTAACTGAACAAAGAACTATTGTTCAGTTAAACTTTGGTCTTTTACAAATGAACACGCCACTATCACCACAACATCTTCCTCCTCCATAAAAAGGCCTGTAATAAATCAAGTTCTGAGAAAATTACTGGGATCTGAAGTTACTGGGAGGTAATTGTATTGTGTCCTTCTCCCTTCCCAACACAATCCTAACCCACACAATCCCTTGATTGTTACTAGATGTGGAGTTAAGAGTTTTAAAGAAGCAAGTAGCTTCCTTTGCCCCCTCAGGAAGCACTCTAATAATCCTGCATTTCCACCTTCTTGGGCTTGAGATGCTACACTACAAGCTTCTCCCCCAACTGTGCGAGCTTTGTGAAGGACCTAGGGACATGGACTCTGATCACCTAAGTACCTTCCTAATGCCTAATTCCATCAGATTTTAGAATCTAGAGAGGGAGCCAGACATTGTGGAGCCCCATAAATATGTAGTCACGAACTATGTTTAATAAAGTACAATGTGTATGTTAATATAGTTACATTTTTTTTTTGCTTTTTGGGTCACAGCAAGCAGTGCTCAGGGGTTATTCCTGGCTCTGCACTCAGTAATTACTTCTGGCAGTGCTTGGGGACCGTATGGCACTCTGGGATCCAACCTGGGTCCGCTGTGTGCAAGGCAAACACCGTACCCACTGTATTATCGCTCTGGCACCTAGAGTTACAAATTATGGTGAATACTTAGAAAGAAACAAGGTAGGTACAGAGGTTCAAAGGTTATTATTGAAAATATATTACATTAAAGTGAAACGTTTGAATTCTTGAGAAATGAGAGTGAATTAGCAATCTGAAATGGGGACAAAATCATTGCTGACACATAGATTTGAGAATTTAAAGACTTTGAAATGGGAATTACTGTGTATTCTAGGAATCAAAAAGCAGCTCGAATGGTGGGATATAACATGACCCAATATGAAGTAAAAAATAGATAAATGTGAAAAATGTGAAACTTGGTTTTTAAAATCGGAAAAGGGGTAGCTAATAAATTAAGCCAAAAAGTTTGCTTAGTGACTGGTCGAGTTTATATTTCTTCTTTACCTTTACTTTGAAAGTGTGGCTTAGTTTATATTTTGAAATGTCACTACATGGGCGTTATTAAATTAATTATCTGTGATTTAAGTGCATTCGAAGCTTTTATATGTTTTATTCATTCAATTTCATTTAAGAACTTTAGAACAATATTCAGCATTACAATGAAAGAGAAACAGTTCTCTTTGCATAGAAATGCCTTTCCTGGTTTAAGAATAAGAATGAAAATTGCGAAGGTGATGACATACATACATTATCATTTAAAAAATAGTAATGAGTAACCTCTATTATGCTAAATATAGTTTCAAATATTTGGACTTTAATGTAGGACAAACTTCAATAAAATTGAAATATATTTGGTTTTCCTTACCTTACAGGTAAAGAAAACTTTTAACAAGTTAAAAGAGCCCTCCTCCCCCCAAGAATAAATCCATTGTGCTAAGGCTTTCTTTTGAAGTTTCAGCAGTGGTAAAATTAAAGTAGAATTTCTGTAGGTAGCAAGTGGAGAAAGGGGAACAAATCACCTGATATGAAAGGAAGTACCCTTGTAAAAAAACAGAAAATATTAAGATTACAGTTATTTAAGAAGCACAAACCTTTCCTGCATATGGAGAGGTTGACTTCTTTGAGCTTTTGAAATTACCTTTCAAAGGCCAGGGGAAGACATTAATAAAAGAAAATGTAGTAAGAAGAATAAGAATACTTCCTTGATATGATTTTTTTGAACAACCTTGGAAATTCCTGCACATAAAACAATGAAATTTCTATTATTTGAAAAATTGAAAATAGATTGATACAGAACCATAATACCTAGTTATTTATTTTGTAGACTGAAAACAGCCATTTTATCCAAGACATATTTAATTATGATTATATAATTTTTTATATAAATGTAATGTATACTCATTTTTATCACCCCAGAATTTGCAAAAAAATAGAATTATATAAATTTGCTCAGCGCTTCTACCCCTCGAAAAACAGTAACAAATGACATTCTAGTATTTTTCTTCTAGTTCCTAATCTAATGTTGATTTGTCCCATCCTCAATTCAGGTTTATATCTTCTGTCACCAAAATCCTCCTAGTAATAAAATTCTGGGAAAGAGGATTAGAAGGTTCTACCATAGTCCACTTAGCACATGCACTACCATCTAATTAGAAGAATTGTTATTATGAGACTCTTAACTTGGTAATAATTGTAATATGTTTTTATGGAGAAAGTAATAGATTATTTACAATCCTAATAACCAGAAATAACCACTTTAAATGTGTCTATAGAGTGAAAGTTTTAGAATGCTTTTAATAATATGTCCCTTAATATTATGAACATTTCTGTTTTTATTTTATTAATTAAAAACAACATATACTGAAAATAGATGGTTTCTAACTAAATTGTTTTGTCAAGATATGGCTAGAGATTTTGTCTCCATTGACACATTTCACTGCTATGTAAAGTATTTGAGTTTTACATGGACAGAATGACAGAATATAGACGGAAAATCTATTAGCAAGAACATCAGAGACCACAATGCCTGTGCCAGTGGTGCCAAACCTGCAGGCAAATCAATGCTAAGGAAAATAGAAAGTCAAATGTTTTTCCTCACTCGGAATGCTGGGGTTAAGATATATAGAAGATTAATATTCAAAAGTGGAGAGGGAGGGATTGGAATATATTCCAGCAACCTAATTGGAATGACAGTTCAGTTGCCACTATTGTTGCATGAAATCACTCTGTATATAAGGTTTCTATCCCCCTTATGACGTATGGTAGAATAAACAGTATAGTAGACATGATCAGAAAGCATGTTATGACATTTCTGCTCTTGCTGCCTGGGTCACTTTGATCATTAATCAAACCTTTTAAGTTAGGAAGCTATAAGGTTAGAATTTTTTCTGACTCCTTTGAATTAAGGTATTCCTTATCTTTTGTTTGATAGATAATTTTATAAAGCTTTTTGATAAAACCTTTAGATCTGTTGAAAGTTATTGAAACCATGCTTATAAAACAATGCAACATTAAAAATGTTAATGTTGCTATAATTTTATATAATGTTGCTACAAGTGACTGTGCTAATACACACATGTATACATAAAATAACCTGATGAGTTTTTTTTTCACTGCAAATAAGAAAATTTTCAGTAAAGGCATTTAAAGTTGCACTAATTAAAGACATTTAAAGAAGCTAAAGTCATTCTAAAGTGGATTCAGTATTCTTACCATGTTAGTAAAACACTTAAAAAAAGACATTTATCGAAAGCTGAGAAAAATTGAGACAGGCTAGCTGTAATATGAATGTTTGTATTACTTGTATTTCAATTAGAAACGAAACCACAGATAACCTGTTGCTATGGAGTTTCACGATCACGATCACGATCTTCCCATTGATCATCTATTTGCTAGAGCAGGCACCAGTAATATCTCCATATGTCCTGTCTCATGCCAGTAGAGCCAGGGGCATCGGCTTGCTACAGGAACATAAAGAGCCTCAAACCATTATATTAGGTCATGGGAATGACCTAATATAATTGTTACTGGAATTTGGCATATCATATACAACACGAGAAGCTTGCCAGGCTTGTCGAGCGGGAGGCAAACTCTTTTAAACACCTCCAAATAAAGCATTTATTGATGAACCGCGTGGCCGCTTGCTGCCATGAGCCGCGCTGTGATGGGCTGGTCTGCTGGGTGGAGTTCTGACGAGAGGGAAGTCCAGAAGTGGAAAATGGTGGTGCCCGTGCAGTCAGGAGGGGTGGTCTGGCTTGTTGTGAGGCTCTGCCAAGGTGGTGGGCCAGGGCTAGAACCCGCCATGCCTCCCAACTACCTCATGAATGGCTGTGCACAGGGAGAGCAAGGAACAGCTCTGCCCCATGTGTGAGAGTCTCTGGACCAGCATACCTGGGCCAGATTGAGGAAAAAAGCTGCTGCAGGGTGGGTGTCGGTGATCCGGGCTGTGATGGGCTTGTCTGCTGGTTGGAGTTCTGACGAGAGGGAAGTCCAGAAGTGGAAAATGGTGGTGCCCGTGGAGTGAGGAGGGGGTGGTCTGGCTTGTTGTGAGGCTCTGCCAAGGTGGTGGGCCAGGGCTAGAACCCGCCATGCCTCCTGACTGCCTCATGAACGGCTGTGCACAGGGAGAGCAAGGAACAGCTCTGCCCCATGTGTGAGAGTCTCTGGACCAGCATACCTGGGCCGGATTGAGGAAAAAGCTGCTGCAGGGTGGGTGTCGGAGTTTAGGGCCTTTTAAAGATGGATTTCAGTTTTATTCAAGGACTTCTTTTCTGGTAGATATATGCTCGACACAATGTATAGACTTTAGTAAAACTGAGTTTAAGACTATTTTCAGAGCATCATAAACCTTTGTACATTCAAAAAGATTTTGAATCTGATAGAAGAAATACAGTACAATTTTGGCTTGCCTTTTTTAAAGAATGTATTTCTTTTTATTTTTTAAATTTTTATAATATTGAATTGTAAATTATTGAATTATTGAAATTTTATATTATTGAATCACCATGAGAAACAGTTACAGTTCATGTTGGGTTTCAGGAATAGATGTTCCATCACTTATTGCTCCACCAGTGTGCATTTAACACCACCAAAATCCTCCTTTCCCTCTCACTACCAACCCCTGATGCTTGTCTTTTGGCAGGCACTCCTCTCTCTCTGTCTTTCTCTCTCTCTCTCTCCTTTTTTTTTACACATTGTGGCTTAAAAACATACATTTAGGGATTATCATGTATACCCCTTTCCATGTGTTCAAGTTCAAGCCTGGCTTTACCATTTTCAACAATTATTAGCACACTGGTCCTTTCTCTATCTTACCTAACCTATGACCCCCATAAACTTCTGGTACATTCGAACCATTGATAAGTCCTCCTGGTTCCTGATTTGGCAAGGTCTTGGATAGTAGTTCCATACTGTCTTCACTGTATCACTGTCTTCCAGTTCATCATCGATTTGCTCGAGCGGGCACCAGTAACATCTACATATGTCCTGTCTCATGCTAGTAAAGCCCAAGGGCACCTGCTTGGGCTCTACTAGCATGAGAGTCCAGGAACATAAAGAGCCTCAAACCATTCCATCAGGTCATGGGAATGAGGTCTATAATTATTACTGGTATTTGGCATATCAAATATGACACTGGTAGCTTGCCAGGCTTGCCGCACGGGTGGCATACTCTTGTAATCACCTCTAAATCCAGCATTAATTGATGAATCACGCGGCCGCATAGTCTCAAGATAAAACTAAAGTAGACAAAGCTGTAGCATGTAAGGGGAAACCAGGAAACCCATCATCGAAGGCTAACTGTAAATCAAACAGCAGAAAGCCGTGCTCAAAGGCAGGGCTAGGGCACAGTGGGAGTTCATGCCTTATAAGTTGGGGCTCTGGGTTTGATCCCAGCACTTCAACAAAGAAAAATAAGTGATCAGGGCATGTGATGGAGCTGTGTAGAAGAATGCCTTGTATATGTGAGGCTCAACATCTGATCCCCAGCACTGCATAAAAAGATTAAGAAAAAAGAGAATAAACCGTATTAGGAATACAAAAGAGAACATTAGCTATGGATATACTGGTTAAGAAAATATACAAAACAGATGTTAATGCTTTGAATTGAAACAAGCAAGATAAAATAAATCTACAAAATATAATTCAGGGCTGGAAAGATACTACAGTGGGTAGGGCATTTTCCTTGTAAGTGGCCAACCTGGGCTCAATCCCAAGCATTATATATAGTCCCTGGAACAACTGCCAGGAGTGACCCCTGAGTACAGAGCCAAGAGTAAACCCTGAGCACCACTGGGAATGGTCCCAAAACAAACATACATATATACATATCACTGAAATGATTCCATTAAAGTGCTAATCTGGGGCCGGATTGATAGCACAGCAGGTAGGGTGTTTGCCTTGCATGCGGCCAACCAGGGTTCGATCCCTGGCATCCCATATGGTCCCCGAGCACAGCCAGGAGTAGTTCCTGAGCGAAGAGTCAGGAGTAACCCCTGAGTATCACCGGGTGTGACCCAAAAAGCAGTAGATAATAGATAGATAGATAGATAGATAGATAGATAGATAGATAGATAGATAGATAGATAGATAGATAGATAGATAGATAGATAGATAATAAAGTGCTAATCTTTAAAAAAAAGGTGAAAACCAAAATGACAATAAAATATAATCTAATGGCTTTGAATTTGGAGAACACATGTTTTTATATATATATATGTATATGTGTATATCTATCTATCTATCTATCTATCTATCTATCATATATATATACATGTATACATACACACTTTTTTTCCTTTTTTGGTCACACTCAGTAATGCTCAGGGGTTATGTCTGGCTCTGCACACAGGAATTACTTCTGACAGTGCTTGGGAGACGATATGGGATGCCGGAGATTGAACCTGGATAGCCACATGCAAAGCAAATGCCCTACCCGCTGTGCTATCACTCCAGCCCCCTATATGTTATATATTAATCCATGAATATAAACTTCTTAAATGTGCTTATAGTGTTGTGATTATGAAGAATAATGCCCTGAGTTTGTGTTTTGGTTTGGGGTGTTGGCAGTAACCCCTGGCTCTCTTCTCAGAGGTCACTAAGCTGTACTTGGGCACCACGTGGGGCGAGGAATGAACTGGGACCATATGCAAAGCATGTGCTTCAGTCCTCTGAGCCATGTCCCTGGTCCAGAATGTTCTAGTTCTTAAGTTACCTGCTGAGTACTTAGGGTGATTTCTTGTCTGTGACTTCCTTACAAATGACTTAGGAGGAAAGAGAAACACTGGTTTGTCTACCTAAAAACAGAAAATATGGCAAAAGTAGGATAACTGGGAATCTATAGAAAAGGTACTTATTGTACTAGTCTTTCAACTTTTTACAAAAGCATAAAAATTGAGACCAAAGAGATATTACAGTGCTTGCCTTGCACCATTATGGTTCCCTCAAGCCACCCAGGAGTGAGCCCTGCACACAGTGCCAGAAGAAAGCACGGAGTACTGCTAGACATGGGACCCAAACGAAAGTTTTAAATTGGAGGGAAAACTAATTCAAGAAGAAATAGAAAGTGTGAATAGTCCTTTAACTATTAAAGAAATTGAATAAGTAATGAAAAAACTTTCCATAAAGAGGAGAGCAGATCCAGGCAGTTTTATGGAAAGCTCCACTCTTCCTCAAGAAGCAGATGGTTCTAGGACCAGAACTAGGTACAGTAGTTAGGGCACATGCCTTGCATACATGTGACCAGGTTTGATCCCTGGCATCTGAGAGCATCCCAGGAGCACTGCCATAAGTAATTTTTGAGTGCAGAGCTAGGAGTAACCCCTGAGCACTGCTGGGTATGACCCCCAAACCAAATCAAAACAAAAACAACTGCCGGCTGGTACAGCTTTTCTGGAAAACAATATGGACTTTCCTCCAAAGACTAGAAATTGAACTCCCATTTGACCCAGCCATACCACTCCTGGGAATCTACTCTGGGAAAAAGGAAACACCATCCCTACTTTTATGTTCATAGCAGCATTATTCACAATAGCCAGAATCTGGAAGCAACCAGAGTGCCCGAAAATCGATGACTGGATAAAGAAGCTTTGGTACATCTACACAATGGAATACTATGCAGCTGTTAGGAAAAATGAAGTTATAAAATTTGCCTATAAATGGATGGACATGGAGAAGATTATGTTGAGCGAAATTAGCCAGAAGGAGAGAGACAGATACAGAATCACTGCATTATTTGCCTGGCATAAATATATATGTACATATTATGATACCAATATCCAAGGTCAAGTGAAACATATATCAGGAGGTCTTGTCAAAGGTGGAAATTATCACAAACGTATGGGAGTCAGGAGGTTAGGTAAGACAGAAAATGGAACAGTGTGCTAATAATTGTCGTGGGTACTAATGCCAACCTAGAACTGAGCATTAAATAGAGGCAAAAGGATACACATGACAACCTTTTTAATGTATGTTCTGTAATCCATAGTCTGGAAGTGAAGGAAAAGAGAAAGAGAGAGAAAGGGAAAGAAATAAAGAACCTGCCATGGAGGTGGGCTAGAGAAGGGGAGGGAACCGGGGACGTTGGTGGTGGGAGATGGGCACTGGTGGAGGGACGGGTGCTGGAACACTGTATGACCAAAACCCAAATATGAACTTTTTAATTGTATATCTTTTTATTTGTATATCTCACAGTGGTATAATAAAAATACTTAAAAAAAAACAACAAAAACAACTATGGGGCTAGAGACATAGTACTGCACGTAGGGCTCTTGCCTGGCATGTGGCTGACCTGGGTTTTATCCCCGATATCCCATCTGATCCCACAAGGTCTACCAGGAGTGAGTCCTATGTGCAGATTCACCTGAGCATTGAAAGGTGTTTCCCCACCTCCACCAACAAAAAAAGTTGATGAAAAAAATTAACTAGTTGATGAAAAATTAAAGATTAAAAAAATTAACTCTTTCTTCACAGCTAATCTTAAAAGCCTGATAACAAAACTTATCAACATAAATACATCTAATATAATTCAGTAATGCTTGGAAAAGATGATAAAACTGGATTGTGACTAGCTGAGTTTATTAAAATATTTAGTTCAACCTAAGACAAGCTATGCTTAGAGAATTGCTTAAAGATCAAAGTCATGACTGGAGAGGTGGTAGAGGGTTTAAGTGCTTGCCTTGGCATGCTGCCAACCCTGATTTGCTCCTAGCACTGGACTGTTCACAGAGCACTGCACTGGGTGGCCCAACCCCTCCCCCTCTAAAAAAAAAGATAAGAAATCATCAAATAACCTTTATATAGGCAGAAAAGTAATTCATTTACTCACAATAAAAATAACAATAAAAGGGGCCAGAGCGATAGCCCAGTGGGTAGGGCGTTTGCCTTGCACGCGGCCAGCCTGTGACAGTCTGGGTTTGGTCCCTGGCATCCCATATGGTCCCCGAGCACTGCCAGGAGTAATTCCTGAGTGCAGAGCCAGGAGCAACCCCTGAGCATCGCCAGGTGTGACCCAAAAAAGCAAAAAAAAAAAAAAGGTAAGGTAAATTCCATACTATTTTTATATACCAAAAATGAATGCAGTCATTCTATATCTGTCCTTTTCCTTCTGACTAATTTCACTCAACATGATACTCTCCATGTCCATCCATTTATAGGCAAATTTCATAACTTTATCTTTTCTAACAGCTGCACAGTGCTCTGGATGCCCTTACTATCTTTTTCTTCCTGAATTGCTATGGCAATTACTTCCAGTACTATGTTGAATAGAAGTGGTGATAGTGGGCAATCTGTCTTTTCCTGATCTTAGTGGGAAGGTATTTAGATTTTCCCCATTGAGAATAATGCTTGTTGTGGGTTTGTGGTAGATGGCTTTCACTATATCGAGGAAAGTTCCTTCAAATCCCATTTTGTGGAGAGTTATAATCATGGTGCTGAATCATGTCAAATGTTTTCGCTGATCTATTGACATGATCATATTTTTTTCTTTCTTTTGTTGACATGATGCATTAGGCAAATTGACTTGCAAATGTTAAACCATCCTTGCATGCCCAGGATGATTCTTACTAGGTCATGGTGTCTGATCTTTTTATGAGTCTTTGGGTTCTGTTTACTAGTATTTTGTTGATAATCTTTGTATCTGTGTCCAGGAATATTGACCTGTAGTTTGTTTTTTTGTGTGATATCTCTGCTCTGATACATATCACTCTATCAGAATAATATGTGCCTCATAAAAATTGTCTTGGAGCATTTCTGTTTCTTGTTAGGGTCTCTTTTATCTGGTAACCTGCTATTGCCATTCTGTAGTTGTGAGTACGCATTGAGTTTTTCATATTATCTACTTGTTTTTTTTTACTAAAAACACTTCTGTTTGCAGTTCTATTTCTGCTCTCATTTCTCCTGTATTTTACTGGCTGTCCATTTCCCCTTTTCTTTCATATCCTCGTAATTTATTTGAACAATTATACTGTGCTATGAGTTCATTAAACATTCTCACCATTTGCTCTGTGAATTCTTCATCAGAGAGATTATGAACTCTTTTGGACCACTATCAGAGTCCCCCTCTCACTGCCAGATAGAACTCTGGGGAGGCTCAGTAGATGGTTCTCCTCTTTCCTCCTCAAGGATGTTACCTTCCTCTTTGGTGTTCCTGTGTGACTTGTCTGGGACCTCTAGTACTGATTCAGAGGGCATGTTCTTAGTCTTGAACTTACAGCTCATTTACATTGGAACGGTATTGAGTCTTGTGTTATCCATTATTTTGAGAGTTTGGGGGATGTTGTATTGTCTATTGGACCAATGTGGTTTGGTTAGCTAGGCTGACATCGTGAGAGTCTGGTAGAAGAGGCCAAGATTTGGTTCAATGCAATATGGAAGGGAAGATTAACTTTCAGCCAGGTAAGCAGCTGCCTCCCAGGAAGCTAGACCTCACAGGGCCAGTGTACCTGGGGGAGGGGACACAAATTGGTGCAGGTACTAAGGTCACAGATTCAGTCTCTGCCAATTTTTGCACTCCTGGGAACTGTACTTTTCCCCTTTTCACCCAGACACATAGCCACCCTCCTGGGCTGGAGTGCAGGACTTTTCTCCATATGCTGTCCCTTTCCTTCTAATTCATTTCACTCAGCATGATATGCTACATCTCCACTTATAAACAAATTTTAGGCTTCATTTTTCCTAACAGCTGTGCAGTATTCCATTGTGTAGATATGCCATAGTTTCTTGAACCAGTCATCTGTTCTCAGAGGCAATCAGGTTATTTACAGATTCTGTGTATTTTGAGTAGTGCTGCAATGAACATAGATGTGTAGATGTTATTTCTGCTGTGTGTTTTGGCCCCCTAGGGTATATTTCCAGAGTGGTATTGCTAGGTCGTATGAAAGCTCAATTTCTAGGTTTTTCAGAAATGCCCAAATTGTTTTCCAAAAGGCTGGACCAGTTAGCATTCCCACCAACAATGAAGGAGAGTCCCTGATTCACTGCCTCCATGGCAGCACTCATTACTCTTGTTCTTTTGGAACAAAGTGTGCCAGTCTCTGTGGTGTGAGATAATATCTCATTGCTCATTGTTTTTTTGATTTGCATCTCCCTCATGATTAATGATGTAAAACATTTTTGTGTGTGTCTTTTGGCCATTTGTATTCTTTGAGAAGATTCTGTTCATTTCTTCTCCCCATTTTTTATGGGGTTGGACGATTTTTTTTGTGAAGTACTACCAATGTTTTATATATCTTGGATATTTATTCCTCATCAGATTGGAAGTGCATAAATATTTCCACTATGAGCTGTCTTTTTATCTTGGTAACTGTTTCTTTTGTAGTACAGAAGCTTCTAGTTTAATGTAGTCCATTTGTTTATCTTTGCTTCAACTTGCTTGATCTGTGGTGTTTCAACCTTGAAGTTTCCTTCAGCTTTTTCATCATTCTATAAGTCATCATAAACAAATAAAATATCCTAAGGTATGCTCTTGTACATCTAACCATCATCCTATTTGGTCTGTAAATATTTTTCTCATAGCATTGGAGACTCCTACCAACAAATTTATTAAACTTGTCTTATGCAGAACTTTAGCATTTCTGTAACTCTTCACCATCTGTTGTAGCATATAATTGCAAATGTGGGAAGAACATAATTCATGATATTATCACAATAAATTTGGATGAGTGATTTAAATGCACTCAAATATTCTTTATCAAAAGCCACATGTATTTTATAGCTTTTCCCTCCATTCTAGGAACTGTTGTTAGGCTGTGGTGTCCCAGGACTCCACCAGAAAGTGGTTTGCTAGAAACATTTTTCTCCTTTTCTAAACCTTCTAGAATACCTCCAACTGTAACAGACAGTTGAGAGATTAAACCCATGTCATTAGGGTTAAACCCAAGCTGCCTCCTCTGAAACAAATAATTAAAATCTTACATACATATTTATCTCTCCCTATTTGCTTGTCAGTCACTCCTCAGTGGGTACTGCTCTAAACATATCTACGTACCACTCAAATACATTATATGACCTCCAGCCACTTTACTTCAATCAGTAGGATTTTACAATGCACATTTAAAAGTATATAAAATGCTTCTTGCCATTGTTTCAGAGAATATACTTTAAGTTAATAGTCAAAAAAATTTGATAGTTTGATAGTGCTATTAATAAATCATGAGCTTATATTTGTACATTTCTTATGTTTCTTCTAACTTAATATGCATCATGCATATAATTTTAATATGTAGGTCATATAGATTTATATTACTAGTATCACTTGTCTTCCTGTTGTTCATTGATTTGCTTGAGCAGGCATCAGTAACATCTCCATTCATCCCTGTCCCATGCTAATGTAACCCAAGGGCATCTACTCGCTCCAGGAACATAAAGAGCCTAAAACCATTCCTCAGGTCATGGGGATAAGGTCTATTATTGTTACTGGTTTTTGGCATATTGAATATGACACGGATAGTTTGTCAGGCTCTGCTGTGCAGGTGGGATAGTCACGGATACTCTCGGTAGTAGGTAGACTCTCAGTTCTTGCATTTACTGATGTACTGCGTGGCTGCAGTTCAGGTCCAAACAAATTATGCTAGGTGATCCCTTCCTCAGAGATCATCTTTTAGATCAAAACACAGGAGAGAGGATGCTGCTATAAGAAACACATCTTAATGGATATATATACATGGGGAGAATCACATAATTTCAAGCCATGAACTTTATGCCATCTAGATGGTACCCACAAGGTTCTTATTTATACTCTGCACTAGGGTAATTCTAAGTGTCCTGTCCTCTGTTTACTGAAAGGGTCATGCTCGCTTGCTGAGGGAAAACTTGTATGATCCCTCCTTTGATCTCTCTCTCTCTCTCTCTCTCACACACACACACACACACTACGGGGTGCATATATTATATATATATATATATATATATATATATATATATATATCCCCAGGATGTCAAAAGATCACGTGGCCGCCCACCTACAAGATGATCAGACTTCCTTGTCAAGACCCTGAAGGAATGGTTTGAGGCTCTTCATATTCCTGAATCAACCAGATGCCATTGGGCTACATTGGCACGTGATAGGGTCCAATGGAAATGTTACTGGTGCCCGCTTGAGCAAATCGATGAATAACTGGATTCAAGTGATCAAGTGATATATATACACATATATTGTAATGAGGTAAAGGGTATTTTAAAAATAAAAAGTATAGTAATTGATCATTGGTTTGCAATATTCTAGAATTCAGGCAGTAAAATTATACTTCAATATTTGTGTATCCATACTGCAGCTGCCTCTCAAGTTCTTTACCTATTCAAATAAATTTAAAAATTCCTATTCAAATTTATCCCTTCTTTGATTTCTCCTACCCTCTCTCTTAAAATAACCCCAGTATTATTCTCAGTCTAAGTTATTTACATTTTTGTTAATTTTATTGATTTTATTAAATTCTACTATAAACTATTTCTAGTTATCATTTACTTTCTAACATATTTCAGTTGTATATGACAAAAACATATTTCAGTTGTATAATGACCAAAGTTCAGTTGTATAAAGACCATGCCATAAAATGCTAGGTTCATATTTTCAATACTGGATTAGATTCTACTGATTATATATGTGTCAGAAATTCTTGATCCATTTACAGACATGTTAATTGTTTCCATGCCTCTGCCATTGTATATAATGCTGCCTTGAATTGTTTTATAGGGTACAAAAAATTTTGAGCTAATGCTTTCATATTTGGATAAATATTTAGTGGAAGTGTTGTACCTTTTGATTTTTTTAGTTTTAGTTTTTTTTTAAAGTACTCTCCATAATTTCCATACAGTATATGTCAATTGCATTTTCATCAACAGTGTATGAGTTTCTTTTTCTCTCCACCATGGCCAACACTTGTTTCTGGCCTTTTTTTTAAATAAAGGTCATTCTCACAGTTATGAGGTGGTTTCATATTTGGGAAATAGCATTTCTTCAAAAAGAAAGTGATACTGAACATTTTGTTCTTAAAAAGAAAAGATCTGTTTAGATCCTTAGCCTAGTTTTTATTCGATTGCTTTCGTTATTGAATGCTATAAAATGCTTATATGCTTTGAGTATTAACTTATTGTTGATTGTTTGATGTACACATATTATCTCTCAGAGAGAGATAATTGGATTGACTGGATTGACTGTTTACGATTTTTCCTAGCAGATTAATAAAACTTTTATTGCATAGTTTCATAGGGAGATTCAGAGTAGAAGTGTTCCAGTAGAAGAAATTAATCCTTCCTGTAGTAGTTGTCCCATTTAACATATGCCCCAGTTATAATTCCTTGGATTATATTTTAATATTTTTTGTGAATTTGCTTATAAAGAAATTCTACAAGGATATGTAGAATCCAGATTTCCTTTCCTACCATTTATTGCAAGTGCAAGCTTCCCTTTTCTATTAATATTCCACCCACCCACATCAAACTATTCTTATAGCTGCCCCTGCATCCTTCCAATTAAGGCAGAACTTGAGTTTTTTTCCTTAAGGTGCTTGTTTCCTATTTAGTATTTGACCAGTTCACACTCACTATCTAGTTCCCTGAAGAGTTCAAGAGGATACATTATTGCTTTAGGTTTTTTGTTGTTGTTTTAGTTTTTTTGATACATTTTGGGAACAATAATCTTTCCAATTTCTGCATCCTTGGTAGAGAACTGCATCATGCTATTTTAAATCTAAAGCTGTGTGCTCATGTTTATGTTTCCAGAGAAATCTGGTTGACAAAGCTTAAGTCACAGAGAGGTGTTAAATTTAGAAAAGTTATATTCTCATTGCCTACAGTTTGTAATCAGACCCAAGAACTGAACTTTATATATATGAGCCACCATGATACCACAATGGAGCTCTGAAGACTTAAATGAAAGCAGTCTAGCTCCCCTCTTTATGACATGAAAGTTATGGACTGACTCTGCAGCAGTTAGAGACCGACTCTGCAGCAGTCTTTTTCAAGTCCAGCCCAGGTATGCTGATCCAGAGAATCACATACACGGGACAAAAACTACTAGTGGCTCTCCCTATGATCAGCAGATCATGAGGTACCTGAGAGGGAAGGCAGGTTCTAGCCCTGGCCTGCCACCCCAGCAGAGCCTCACAAGAAGCCAGAGGAAGCCCCACACCATGAAGGCTGCCATTTTCCACATCGGAACTCCCTACTCATCAGAGCCCCATCCAGCAGAAGAGTTGATCACAAGCCCGCTCACATAGCCACTTTGTGGCCATGTGGTTCATCAATAAAAGCTTGAGGTTAGAGGTATTATTTATAGAGGTAACTACAAGAGTATCCCACCCACATGGCAGAGCCTGGCAAGCTACCCATGTCGTATTTGATATGCCAAATACCAGTAACAATTATAGACCTCATTCCTATGACCTGATGGAATGGTTTGAAGCTCTTTATGTTCCTGGAGTGAGCAGATGCCCTTGGGCTATACTAGCATGGGACAGGATGTATGGAGATGTTACTGGTGCCTGCTCGAGCAAATCCACGATCAATGGGAAGACAAGCGACAAGTGAAGTGACTGGAGTAAAATGTTTTATATGACCTGTAGGCAGTTTGTCATTGATAGGGACAAAGGGAAATGAGCTGGACAAGATTAGGGATATTGTCCTAAGTAAGAGAAATGACAGTAAGGCAAGGACTTTTGCCTATCTCTGGAATCATACTTCAAGAGAAGCTCTCCATAACCTGGAGCTTACCTGCATTTCTTGCCTTTTCTTCCCTTTTCTCTAAATTATTTACTAAACATGGCCATGATCCTCAATAACTGGAAATGGAGCATTCTAGGTCTTATGCTACTTTTCTTCTAAGACCCATTTGGACATTTAGGTCTTAGATGTTCAGGGAAAAAAAGAAATATAAATAATAGACAATTTTCCATTTAAGTTTTGCTTGTATGTTAAATCTACTTCTAGCTTTGACTTTTTAGAAGACTGTATGGAGAGATCCGTGTTCATAGCCACATAAAGGATCTATGGCTGAGTACTATTTGAAGTTGATAAAAATCTTTTAATGTCTTCAATAAACTTATCCTTTTGTTGCTTGCAGGATTTAATTAGAATCGATTTTCTTAAAAAATATTGGACCTGGAGAGATAGTACATTGGTTAGGGCACTTGCCTTGCATTCAGCCAACCAGGTTCTATCCCAGGCATCCTAAGCATGCTGTGAGTGGACTCCTTAGTGCAGAGTCTGGAGTAAGAGCTGAATACTGCTGGATGTGGCACCCAAACAAACAAAGAAACAAAAAAGTAGCAATCAAACTTTGAGAATGCATTGAATTGAAAAATTCCAGGTTTGAAAAAGGATGGATCCCTGAGAGATGTGCATGGGCCCCTGGGAGAAAGGCTCAGCTGCTGTAACAAAAGCTATGCTAAGAATATCAGTAGGAGTCCATCAACTGCTCCAAGTTCTACCTCTAGGCAAGTTCTACCCTCTTAACAATGGACTTTCTTGGGGAAGATTGGGAAAACTATAACTAAACCCCATTTTAAATGGGATAGAGACTTTGATCTCTTTTTCCTCTGATCAATGGGAAGACAAGTTTTACTTATTCTAGGAAATTAACCAATTATTGTGTGTTGCAGGACTCCTAAGGGCCGCTGCATCTGCTCTGAATTGCCGCCTATAAAGGCATTCCCAGGCAGATCTTGGCTCAAAATATTAGCATACTAAAGGGCCTAGGTGAGGTGCAGGGAGGGATTACCTAAGGGCATTTGACCCTCCCTGCTTTCCATAACAGTGGGAGGAAGGTCTGAGCTGCAGGGGTATAAACTAGCCGGTTTTCACTCTCGAGCGCTTCTTTGTGGGCTCTTGCTCTCTGTGAGCGCTCACCCTGCTTGGAGGTCTTCTTCTCCTTTTACAAAGCCTTTACACGTGGTGGTCGCCATCTTGGCCTACACGTGGCTGGGATTCTAGCCTGGAATCCTAAGCACCGGGCTTTTCCTTTTGCTGATTTGTATGCCTGAACCTGTGATAAGTAAAGCCTTTTTAAAACTGCATCGGATTCCTGAGTTTTCATCCATTCCTCACAGGCTTCGGAGGTAGAAGGGAACTCGCTTCCCGGCACTGTCAGGGACCCCGGCAGAGCACCCCGACAATTGTGTATTGATTTTGGAGCCATAGGTCACTTTGCTTTAGTGGTTTATGGTTTTTAGGAGCTTTTCCATGGACGCTTTAGGGTTTTCAGTGCATATCACCATGTCAGCTGCAAATAGAGATAATTTGACTTCCTCTATTCACGTTTGTATCCTATTGATTCATTTTCTTTCCCGATTGCTGTTGCCAAGAACTCTAATAAAATGATGAATAAAAGCAGAGACAATGGACATCTTTGTCTTGTGCCTGATCTTAGTGGAAATGCTTTCGGTTCTTTCACCATGAGAATATTAGCTATCAGATTTTTATAGATAGCTATTACTAACCTAAATGCTCGTTCCTTCCCTATTTTATTGAGGGTTTTAGTTTTTTTTATCATAAATGGATATTGGATCATGTCAAAATATTTCTGCATATAATTGTTATGATCATTTGTTCTTATCTCTCCTTTTACTGATATGGTGTATAATTTTAATTGATTGGAGCATATTGATCCATCATTACATCTCTGAGAAGAATCCCACTTGATCCTGGAGTATGGTTTTTTAATGTGCTCTTGAATTCAACTTACTTTTTGTGAGGATTTTTGCATTGATGTACATCAAAAAAATTGCTCTGAAATTTTTCTTCTTTTGAAATTATCTCTGTTAATTTTGTGTATCATTGTAATGTTTGCTTCATAGGTGTTAGGAAGGATTCCTATTTATTCAATATTTTAGAAATGCTTAAGGGTCAACAGCAGTAAGTCTTCTCTGAAGGTTTGCTAAAACTCACCCATAGACCCATCTGGGCCAAAACTCTTGTTCCTGAAAAGAAGAGATTCTTTATTACTGTTTCAATTACTTTGCTTTGATTGACCTCTTTAGGCTATCTACATCTTCATCATTCAACTTTGGGATATAAGTCGGGCGCCGCCGGACAGCCGGGAAGCGAGTTCCCCTACCCGGCCGGCGGGAATGGGAACACCAGGGATCCGATGAGGTTTTAAAAGACTTACTTATCCAGGTCAGCAACAAATCAGCAAAGAAACCCCGTAGGTTCCGCTAACCCCAGCCACGAGGCCAATGGCACCACCCGGGAAACTTCCAGGGGAAAAACGCCCCAGGCGAGACCCACCGGGGAGAAGCCCGGAGCGGGAACCGCAAGTTTAACCCCCAGCAACCAGACCTTCCTCCCATTGTTATGGAAAGCAGGAGGGTCCAATGCCCTTGGAGTCCCCTCCCTGCATCTCACCTAGGGCCTTTACTGTGCTAATGTTTTGAGCCGGAATGCCTTTGAAATGTAGAGAAGGGGGTTTCTGAGATGGCATGTCACTGTACCAAAGATCAACACCAATGCCAGTTAAATATTTCTCCAAGCCTTCACAAGTCTCCTCTACTTCATTGTAGTTTTATATTTTATCAGGGAGCCATGTTGTTTGTTTGGAAGCAAACAGCATTTCTCTCTGGTCTAATTACTTAGGTGTCCACGGCCAGGCAATAGCTGTAAGATCTAGCTAGCCCATGATGATTGTGATAGCATGGGAGAATATTTATACCAGCTAGTACGCATACATGGCGAATAAACGCCACATTTAGACTACCCCCATCACGGAGGACCGGGAGGCAACCAGAGCAGACGCAGCGGCCCTTAGAGTCCTACAACATAACATGTTTCTAGAAATATGTCCATTTTTTTCTAGGTTAACCATTTAACAGAGTAGAGTTGTTCATAGCAAGTTTTCATGATGTCTTTGGATTTCTGGTGTTCTTGTTATTTCTCCCCCTTTTGTTTCTGATATGATTTATTTGAACACTTTCCCTTTTTATTTTCTCCTCATTAATATAGCCAATGTTTTATCTATCTTATTTATTCAAAACAAGGTAAAAATACTGACTTTTAGACCCAAACTCTAACAACCAAACTTAAAATGATTCCTGTCAGCTGGACAGGCCGGGGAATATGGGAGGGAACCTGGGAATACTGGTGGAAGTTGACACTGGTGGTGGGATCAGTGCTGCAATATTGTATGTCTGAAACTGAACTATAAATAACTTTGTAAATCACAGTGCTTTAATTTAAAAATTGTGGAAAAAATTTAAAAGGGAATATTGGTAGTCCTTATTAAAAAAGTAAGACCAAGTAATGCAATGTTTAAAAGACATACCTTTTTAATTTAATATTTTCATTATACCACCGTGAGATATACAGTTACCTAGATGTTCATATTTGGGTTACGTCTTACAGTGTTCCAGCACCCATCCCTCCACCAGTGCCCATTTCCCACCACCAATGTCCCCGATTCCCTCCCCTAACATATCTCTATGGCAGGTTCTTTATCTCTTTTCTCTCTTTCTCTTTCTCTCTCTCTTTTACTCTTCCTTCTCTTAAATATTGTGGACTGTAATACATGCATTTAGAGGTTATCATGTGTATCTTTTTGCCTGTATTTAATGCTCAGTTCTAGGTTGGTATTAGCACTTACAACACTTATTAGCACTTGGTTCC
Source organism: Cryptotis parvus (assembly GCA_021461705.1). Classification (NCBI taxonomy): domain Eukaryota; kingdom Metazoa; phylum Chordata; class Mammalia; order Eulipotyphla; family Soricidae; genus Cryptotis; species Cryptotis parvus. The sequence continues at coordinate 46,296 of JAJIBD010031249.1, forward strand.
CTTCTCTGTCTTATCTAACTCTGAGTCCCACACATTTGTGTAATTTCCACCTTTGACAAGACCTCCTGATTCATGTTTCACCTGACCTTGGATATTGGTATCATAATATGAACATACTTTTTTATAGTTACCAAAATTTATAAACAAAATATTTGAGAAATAATTTTCCTTCAAGTGTGAATTATGTGGAAGCTGAAAGCAAAGTAGATTTTGCTATAAAATGTATGATAGAAAAAGTAACAGTTCATAATGAAATATGTCATTTTTAAAAATCTCTAATTTTAATAATGTTTTACTCCATTTTTAAATTTCTATTAGTGTGCCCTTAATATATAAGTAAATTCTCTCGAAATCCTTCATTTCTTGTGTAAGAATACTAGTTTTTCTTTATTTCCATTTCATGTGTATTGATTTCTCACTTTTGTATGATGTAATTGCTCAGAAAATCTTTTGTCCTACTGCCTTACTGGGGTACTTTTGTAACTGTTCCTGGTTCAATTGGAGCTCTGATTTCAACTTCCATGTCTTACCTCAAATCTTTTTCTATTTTCCTGTGATCACCAAAGGTAAAGCTAATGTGATAACCAGTTCCCATCTGTTGTTTTCCTATGAAGAAGAGAACCTAAATTATATAGTCATTAAATAGAATGTACTCACACAAAGTGACAATGTGATATTTCTTGGGTTAAAATTTTTTGTGATTTCAAATTTAAAGAGGAGGGGAGAATAAGGAAGAAAAAGAGGACGAAAACTACAGAATTTTCAACTATGTAAAATTAATCTTTCTATTTCTTTTCCTCCATCTCATGATGCTATCTATCCTGTATTTCACTGAATCACTTACCCTTTGTTATTGTTCTTCAAATCTTTTCTGACTAAAAATATAAAATGAGATTCTTATAAGCTCATTTAAAATATTAAATACTGTACATAGTGATAGTGCAACAGATAACGTACTTTAGTTCTTTAGTTTTATGTGGTGGACCTGGGTTTGATTCCCAAAACTCCAGAAGGGTTCATGAGTACTTCCAGGAGTGATCCCTGTGTGCAGAACCAGAAATAACCCCTCAGCACTGCTGAGTGTGGTGTAAAAATCAACAAAAAACAACAACGAAAGTTAAAACCTTCCTTTTATTTTATTATTTACTCTAAGAATAAAATACGGAGAACTAGGAAAGTTGCAATAGAAGACAAGACCAAAAGATGACAAGAACTTGAAAGCGGGGTTGCAAGAGGGGGCACACAGGACTTTGTCTCAAGGCCCTACAGTGAACAGAAATAGTGTCCCTGTCAAAAATTTTGAAAGAGTAGAAAAAGCATTACTGGAATGGAGAATGGAGTGAAGCAACATTCTGTGAAAGAAAGGAAATACACACTGAAAGGGTTAACAGAATCTTGTTAACAAGGTAATTTTATGGATCTTATTCTTTGTTCTTATAGTAAAAGAAACACATGGAAGCATTTTTGATGAACTCAATCCTAGAATTTCAAAAGTATGGCTGGACACTCTGTGACCAAAATCCAAATATGAACATTTTATGAACATCTTTGTAATTGTATATCTCACGGTGGTATAATAAAATACTTTAAAAAACACATATACATATGATTACACTATACAGTTTATAAATATCTATCATTGTGACTGTATAAAACTATATATCCATAAATATGATATACATGTTTTGTGTGTTCTAGATGTATATTTATTGTATAATATGTATCTTTTATATAAATATATATGGAGGATACATATTAAGAGCTAAAAGAGACTGGTTTCTAATAAATAGAATTATAACTTAAAAAACAAATAAATATGTTCCCTATCTGTTCCCTTAAAAATATGAAACTTTAAATCAGGTCACTATTTTTTCTGCATATTCTCTGTATAAATCTGCTAAACTTTTTTTTATTAAGTTCTGTTTTAGCCTGCTGTTGCTGCAATAACAACATACCATTTAGTGTCTTATAGGAATACATTTTATATTGCCAGAGTAAAAAATGAGTTCCATTAAGCTTAAATCAAATGTCAGAGGATGCATTCTCTCAAGGGTTTGGGGGAAACTTCCCCAATGCTGGGAGTTTTCATCCCCTAGCTATGGTCCCTTCCTCCATCTTCAAATCTTGTTGATGTTTACTCTCTCTGCTTCTTTATCACATCCACTTTTCTGACTTGTCCTCCCGCGTTCCTCTTTTTTAGAAACTTCATTATTACAAAGGTCAATAGGGATAATACAATCTAAAACTAAGTAGAGTCCCTTTTCCCATATGAAATTACATGCTTGTGAATTGTAGTAATGAGTTTATGGAGACCTTTCTCTGCCTACCATGTCTTTCTTCATTGATTTTCTTACACTGTATAATGTTTTTTGTGACTAATGAATATTGGTCACTGCCTCTAAACTATCGATCACGATCACGATCTTCCCGTTGATCATCTATTTGCTAGAGCGGGCACCAGTAATATCTCCATATGTCCTGTCTCATGCCAGTAGAGCCAGGGGCATCGGCTTGCTACAGGAACATAAAGAGCCTCAAAACATTATATTAGGTCATAGGAATGACCTAATATAATTGTTACTGAATTTGGCATATCATATACAACACGGAAGCTTGTCAGGCTTGTCGAGCGGGAGGCAAACTCTTTTAAACACCTCCAAATAAAGCATTTATTGATGAACCGGGGCTGTGATGGGCTGGTCTGTGGGTGGAGTTCTGACGAGAGGGGAAGTCCAGAAGTGGAAAATGGCGGCGCCCGTGGAGTGAGGGAGCGGTGGTCTGGCTTGTTGTGAGGCTCTGCCGAGGTGGTGGGCCAGGGCTAGAACCCGCCATGCCTCCCAACTGCCTCATGAGCGGCTGTGCCGGGAGAAAAGGAACAGCTCTGCCCCAGTGTGAGAGTCTCTGGACCAGCATACCTGGGCCGAATTGATGAAAAAGCTGCGGCAGGGTGGGTGTCGGTGATCCGGGCTGTGATGGGCTGGTCTGCTGGGTGGAGTTCTGACGAGGGGAAGTCCAGAAGTGGAAAATGGCGGCGCCCGTGGACTGAGGAGCGGTGGTCTCCTCTAAACTATATACTATATATTTTTGTTACCATATTTCCCAGTATTTACTAAGCACAGTGTGCATGTGTGGATCTTAATACATGTTTAGTTATCACAGAATGAATTAATTTTATTTAAATGATTAGTTTCTTGAAGGCAAAATTAATTTAATCTTGAAGCAATGGACACTTTTGTTTGACTAATTTTATAAATCCCTACAGTGTGTTATTCAATCACATCAGGATATCTGTAATTATATTATTTTTGTGCTTACCTACAGTCTAAAGTCTACTGATTTCATGTAGCAGTATTGATTACCTATTTTGAGGCTTTGTACTTCTGACTTTATGCCCTGAGCAATAGAAATAATTGCCTAATTATAACTATTTATGCAATATTCTATATTATAAAGTGGAATAGACTGGGACAATTAGTCTGATTCTGTAGCTAAACCAAGTGCTCCGTGGACTGTAAATTGTATAGTTCAGTTGTAGGCAATGCAGAAAATGCTAGCTTCCTAGTACAAAATTCATTTTTCTGATGCCAAATACATGATTCAGAGTCACAACATTAAATTGAATGTTTATTGATTAGGATTAAATATGTCAACCTGAACTTTTCTGGAATATTTCTACTTTTTAAAATTATAGGGGCCAGAGCGATAGCCCAGCGGTAAGGCCTTGCACGCGGCAGGCCTGTGCTGCTGGGTTCGATCCCCAGCATCCCATATGGTCCCCCGAGCACCGCCAGGAGTAATTCCTGAGTGCAGAGCCAGGAGTAACCCCTGAGCACCGCCGGGTGTGACTCAAAAAGCAAAAAAAAAAAATTATGACTTTTTAATTTAAAGAACAGTGATTTACATATATTTTTTTCTAACCTTTGTAAACCATTCTATTATGTACTTTCTCACCCAAGGGATAAAAGTCATCACTTCCTTTTTCTTCTCAAATCAATATCTGATAAATTCTCTTAGGCATCTCCAAGATCATTTCACTTTTGATGTCTCCTGGGATTTTCTTCCTGATTATATCTTGAGAATATTCCAATTATCTATGAATGGACTTCCTGAATCCAAGAGATGCTTTACTGTATAACCTCTCTTTACATAATGTGAGTTGTTATTTTTCCTCCTTCTTTGTGAAAATGTCACTTAGGTTAGAGAAGATTTACAGCTTTTAATTAAAGGACACTTTTTAAAAACCTGAAAAAAAATAGTTCAGGTCAAATCAAAGTGAATTCTTGCCCCACTGACCATAAGGCTCTTAAAAAGCACCTCCCTTTCTTTTGGCTTACTGGCTCTACACTCATGAAACCATATGGGGTGCCAGTGTTCCAACCTGGTTCAGCCACACACAAAGACAAGGGCCCCAACCACTGTATTATCTCTCCAGTTCTCCCTATATTTTCGTTTGCTTCTTTATTTCACCTTGAATGATTTTGTCAGCATATATTACACTACATGTTGTCTCTTAGTGAATATGCATTTATCCTTGTCATTTTTTTACTCCTCTTTCAGAAATTTTACCAAACTCATACCTTGTAAACAAGCCCAAATGGGATTGTTCATGATTTCTGTTTTGGTCAACAATATGTTCTTACAACACAAGTCACAAAGTAGTGTAGCTTTGTTCATATTCCCCTTAAAGGACTTGGTTATTAGAGCCAGGTATGTATATCTTATCTATAACATATAATTACATGACTTTTTATTAAAGTCAGATATGTTTATGTTATATGTAATGTATGTTAAATGTAATGTTATATATATCACTGTATCACTGTCTTCCCATTCATCATCGATCTGCTCGAGCAGGCACCAGTAACATCTCCATATGTCCTGTCTCATGCAAGTAGAGCCCAAGGGCACCTGCTTGCTCCAGGAACATAAAGAGCTTCAAACCATTCCATGAGGTCATGGGAATGAGGTCTATAATTGTTACTGGTATTTGGCATATCAAATACGACACGGGTAGCTTGCCAGGTTCTGCTGTGCAGGTGGCATACTCTTGTAGTCACCTTTAAATCCAGTATTTATTGATGAACTGTGCGGCTGCTTGCGGATGACCATCATTGGCAGACCAGTGATAGGCTGGTCTGCTGGGTGGAGTTCTGATGAGAGAGAAGTCCGGATATGGAAAATGGAGGCCCTCATGGAGTGAGGAGTCGTCTGGCTTATTGCGAGGCTCTGCTGGGGTGGCGTGCCAGGGCTAGAACCAGCCATCCCTCCCAGGCGCCTCGTGAGCGGCTGGGCACAGGGAGAGCCAGTAGCAGCTCTGCCCCATGTCTGTGAGTTTCTTTTTTCTCTTATTTTGGCTTTTTTGAGTCATACCTGGCGATGCTCGGGGGTTACTCCTGGCCCTGCATTCAGGAGACCATATGGGTGCCGGGATCAAACCCGGGTTGGCCACGTGCAAGACAAATTCTCTACCACTGAACTATTGCTCCAGTCCTAATTGCCTGCAATTGACTTGGGTTCCATCCCCAGCACTGTATATGGTCGCTGGAACTTGTTAGTGATCCTTGAGCTCAGAGCCAAGAGCAAGCCCTGAGCACTTGCCAGGTATGGCCCAAAGAAAACAAAACAAAAACAATTGCTGGTTGTCAGACAAGCAATAGCTAGGTAACATATACATATCTGGCTTTAATAACCAAGTCATTTAAGTCCTCTAACATCTATATCTATATATTATATATCTCTCTATATAGAGATGTAGATATATGTATCTATATCTATCTATATCTATAGCAATATCTATCTATGTATCTATATATGTATGTAAGTATGTATGCATGTATGTATGTATGAGTGCATGTGTGTATGTATGTATGTATGTATATATCTATCTATCTATTTATCTACCTATCTATCTATCTATCTATCTCTATATATATCTATAGTGGAGTAAATGGATTTTTCTTTAAGGTCTCGGCTGAGTGCTCTAATTTTAAAGAATGGGAGCCAGAAGGTAAAGCACAAGTTTATAAATGAAATAATCCCTAAAGGATCAGAATTTTTACTAATGATAATTTTTATAAACAATTTTAATTGATAGTTTATATATTAACACAATTATTTTATTTGTCCACTATTAAATTTTATTATATCACTGTGAGATATACACTTACAAAGTTGTTTGTGATTGAGTTTCAATTATACAATCAATGTTCTAGTCCCCATTCCTCCTCTAGTGTACATGTTCTACCACCAATATACACAGATTCCTTCCCCCAACGTGACTCTATGGCAGGTACTTTTCTTCTACTTTTTCTTCTCTCTCTCCTCTCTCTCTCTCTACTATGCACACACTTATGGTAGAGTCTGACTATGACAAGTACTCCTGATCCTTTATTTGCCTGGTCTTGGATATTAGTTTCATATTATTTTTATTTTATATTCCACAAATAAATGCAGTCATTCTATATCTGCCCTTTTCCTTCTGACTATTTTCACCCAGCATGATCCTCTCTATGTTCATCCATTTATAGGCAAAATTTGTAACTTCATTTTTTCTAATAGCTGCATAGTATTCCATTGTGTAGATGTACCATAGTTTCTTTATCCAATGTTCTGTTCTTGGGCACTCAGGCTGTTTCCAGATTCTTGTTAGTGTGAACATGGAACTGTTATCAACATAGAAGTGCACATGGTGTTTCTGCTGTGTGTTTTTAGCCTCCCAGTATATATTCCCAGGAGTGGTATTGCAGGGTCCAATGGGAGCTCAATTTCTAGTTTTCTAAGAAATATTCATATTGTTTTCCAAAATGGCTGAACCAGTAGACATTTCCACCAACAATGGATGATAGTCCTTTTCTCCACACATCCATGCCAACACTGGTTGTTCTTGGTCTTTGGATGTGTGTGAGTCTCTGTGATATGAGATGATATCTTGTTGTTTTGATTTGCATCTCCCAGATAATAAGTAATGAAGAGCATTCTTTCATATGCCTTTTGGCCATCTCATTTCTTCTTTAATAAAGTTTCTGTTCATTTCTTCTCCCATTATTTTTTTGATGGAATTGGCTGTTTTATTCCCCTGTAAAGTTCTACCAGTGTGTCCACTATTTTTTGAGTGGAGGATTGATATAGGTACATTGGTCACTGCTTATTGTCCCTTAGGGAGACTTAGCCATTTGAGATCTGGGTTAGATACACAGGCACTACTCTTGGCTCTGAGTTCAGGAGTTACTCCTGGTGGGTCCTAAAAGTTTGCTGGGGATCAAACTCAGGTTGGCACGTGCAAGGCAAAGTATATATCATCAACTGTATATGGCTCCAGCCCTTTGGGGTGGGGAAATTATTGGGGTAATGATTTATATGATTGTGTATTTTTTGGAGCACAATTTCACATATTTTCAAAATAAATAGCACCAGTATTTCTCCACATTAGTTCACTGGATCACCTCTGTATCACCTCTACCCTATGTTCTTATTGTGCAATCTCTCTCAGTATCTTTGATTTTTCTGAGTTGAAAGTTATGTTATCATTTGGCTTTTTGTATAGTCTCTCCTTTCTTTATATGCCACTATGAATAAAAATATCTGATATTTGCCTTTCTCTGTTTGACTTAATTTAGTTTACCAACAGTCTATCCAGTTCTATCATAAAATACAAGACTTAATCTTTTTGTACTGCCTGAATAGTATTCCACTGGGCATGATAACTTTTCTACTCATCTGTTACTGGGCACTTCAAACTTTACGTCTTGCTATTATAAGTGAGGAAATAAATAAGTATGTGTGTATGTGTGCACACTCATGCGTGTGGCGTGTATAGTTTTTATGATTTTTTGAGAGATACCTAAGAGTGGAATTGATAAATAATATGGTGGAATTATTTAAAATATTTTGAGAGCTCTCCATACTGTTTTCCATAAAGTTTGGACCTATTTACTTTTTTACCAACAGTGCAGAATGTTTCCTTTCTGTAGTTGTTGTTGGGTTGTGAGGGAGTTGCTTCAGGTCAGTGACTGGAGGTCAACTGTGTTAAACGCAGGGCTTCAGGCATTTAACTCAAATACATGGGCAAGACACCCCTAGATTCCTTATTTTTAAAAAGGCTTCCATTTATTTTACACATTGGATACGGTTAGTATTTAGGAATGTTTCATCAAGACAGAGATAAATTTCTCACCAAGGAAGGATTAAATTTTCTGTTGACTCTATTGTAGATAAATATGTAAAAGACCAATTTCTATAAAACCAAAACATCCCAGAGTAAGTCTCTTGGGCTCAGATATTAGCTCACATGGTAAGATAATTGTCTAGCCCAATTCGCTCAAGTAGTAGGATAATTATCTAGCTTGTGTAAAGGCCAGCACAGCATGACCCCAGGGGCCTAAACCACCAGACTGAGCATTGGCTCTTGGGAAAACAGGATCAGCCCACTCCATAGCACTGTTAGGGGCAGCAGCAAACTTCTTAACTCAAAAAGCATTAAGTCCCCTATAATTCCTCATTTATTGTAAGCAATTGATTCTATGACAGTACTCTTCATCAGAGAGGTCAGTTCTCCTCTTGTCGACAGAATCAAATAATGCACAAAATGTTTGAAGGATATTTCATTTTCCATGGAGGGACCAATTATCTTCACCTTGTGTAATGTATTATCTTGGAATCAAAATGAGTGCTGGACCCTAGTTAGAATAGAAAACAGAATAAGTGTTTGATTTTATTCATAGAAATGTTCACTTTAAACAGAAAAAAAAGTCTATTCAAAAACTAAAATATAATCAAGCTTTGAAAATCTTTATGGAGAAACAACTCAAATATTGAAAATATTTACAGAAACTTATTTTTGTGTGGTTGAAAATTTATTGTACCTTAGTATTCTGATCTAATTATAAGAGAAATATATTTTATATATTTCTTAAATCATACATCACAAGTATGGTGCAAGAGAAATGAGGATAAACAGGTTGTCAAGTTTGAATCTGAAAACCTTAGTTGGTGATGTGACGCTGAATTTATAGTTTATGTATTCTCAATTTTCTTTCCTGTAAAAATTTAGTAATGGTAGAGTTTTTAAATTGTTTTAAAACAAGTATGCATAAAATTTGATTATTATTGGTGTTTGAGCCATATCTGACTATGCTCATGGCTTACTTCTGGCAGGGCTCCTCCCTATCACTGCACTGTCAGTCTGTCCTGCCCTATCAAAATGATTTATAAAGCTTCTATACAAGTGACTAAAGTAATTAGGATGGTCATTAAAAGTAAAAACATTCAAAACCTATTCTAGACCAGAACTAACGTATAACATGAATTAGTTATTATACTATATTCTAAGTATTAAATATATAAAGCCATAGGATTATTAAGAAATGGGCACTGGTGGAGGGATGGGTGCTGGAACACTGTATGACTGAAACCCAAACATGAACATCTTTGTAATTGTATATATCACAGTGGTATAATAACACATTTTTAAAAAATTCATTTAAAACTACTTTTATTTTAAGTACATTTTTATTGATTTACCATGCTTTTTTAATACTATAAAATTTCAGGAATACAGTTTAAGCACCACTGTATGTGTTTAAGTCTCATCAAAGTATCAAAATGTTCCTCTCTGCAGTGCCACTGTCCCTCTGATAACTACTCCATTTTCACAGAATCTGAGCTATGTTTGTTGTGAATTGACAGTTCATATGTTTTGGTTATTTATACTCCACATAAGAGTGAAACCATCTGGTAATTGTCCTTTATTTTTATAGTATTCTTGAACTCATTTCACTCAGATTTTTGCATCTACATTTATCATTGTGATTAATCTATGATTCCTTTTATGTGTTTTTTTCTTTGTTGTATTGGAAATCAGGGAGACATTGGCCTGTTTTATATTTCAGAAGAGTTTGAGAAGATTAGGAGTTATATCATTGTTGAAATAGAAGTAATATCACCGAAGCTCTCTGGTGCTGAAGAGCTCCACCATTCCCGAATTCAGGAGTCACCAGGAAACTGAGTGTTAAGTGGAGGCTGCTAGCCACACTCACTCAGCTCCATCCAGTCTAGGTCCCATCAATGAAAGTTCAAAGTCAGAGCACCATTTGTTCCTTTGGGTTGCCATTTGGACCCCAGTATAGGTGGCCTCATGAAGTGGACTATTAAACACGAAGCTGCTAGGGATCCTGGTTTGGCTACACTCAGCCCAGGTGCCAAGAATGGAAGTAGTGCAGCATCATAGCATTGTTTGTTTCACAAGGTCACCATTCTTCCCCTCTCCCTCTCTATACACAAGGTAGAAGCCCTGCAAGTGGGTGTTAAGCAGAGAGCTGCTTGGCACCTTGGCTTGGCTATACCCAACCCAGTCCCCAGGAAGGAAACAGTATCCTAGCACTTCTTCACCTCTTCATTTCACCACTGTAAGCATACAAAGAATCCTAACGCCTTCACCTCCGCACACATCACAAGTACAAGAAAAACCTCCAAAATTTGCAATTGTATAGCAGCAAAGAAACCACCATACTTTATGACAAAGATGGTAACCTTGAAGAATGAACTAGTAACAATGAGGTACAAAACCTCTATGATAAGGAATTTAGAAAGGAAATATTGATGTTCAAGGAACTCAAAGAAACAATGGAACAGACTGCCAATAAAACATAAGGGTATGAGAATTGAAATGAGAAAGCTATAAACAGAAATGACAGAACAGAAAAATCTGGTTGGCAAAAAGAAAACTCACTGGAAAGCCTCACCAGCAGACTAACAGTTGCTGAGGACAGAATCAGGGATCTCAATAATGAGGTGCATAAACCCTTTAGGCAATATCAATATGGGAGGAAAAGCCTCAAATATGAATAAGCTACAAGTTAATTTTGGATGAATTCAAGAACAGTAATAGAATCAATGGGGTCCCAGAAGGTCAGGAAGGCAAGTCCAATGAAGAAGCAACAAAAAGGTATTATTACTGAGAAATTCCCAGATCTAGAGAGTACATGCATCAAATCTATGAGATCCAGAGTTACTGACCTACAAAATGAAATTCAAATAAAAATACTTCAAGACACATCCTAATCAGAAATATGATATAGAGTACTGAAAGCATCAAGATCAAAGAAGAAACATTATATACAAAGGAACTTCCTTAAGATTTACAGTAGATTTATCAAAAAAAAGCCTCCAGTTCCAAAGACCGTGGTGGGATATATTGAAAAAACACATGAAATAAACACCATGTTGGGTAAACAATACAACTTTACATATAAATAAAAAGGATGAACTTCATAAACTCAAAACCATCTTTACAAGAAGTAAAAAGGGCTACTTTAAGATAAATCACACAAATATACCAAACTACTGAAGTAAAATGGCATATAACTCCATAACATCTCAAGGTCAATGGGATAGCTGCACCAATTCAGAGACATAGAGTGGCAGGATGGATTTGAACATAAAATCAGCTCCATGCCAACCTGCTACCTAACTCCACTGCCTCCATCCCACGTGCGCACTGAATTTCTCTGCCTGTCAGACACAACCTAAACCCTGGGTGGAGTGCACAAAAGGAACCGAACTCTTGCAGGTTTCACACCCCTAAAATTCAAAACCACATAGACGCACTAGCTATAAGTATTTAGTTATTGTATATCCTACATAGAAGTACCAGGTTACATTGGCCTCAACATTCCCTAAGCCCCACAAAACATTGCAAACAACCATCAACAATTCTCACTGTACATGACCAAATTGGATTCATCCCTGGAATGCAAGGATTGTTCAACATTCACAAGTCAATCAACATAATACATCACATCAAAAAGAGAAAATATAAAAGCCATATAATCATATCAATAGATGTAAAGAAAGCATTTGACAAGATCCAATGGTGGTTCTTGATAAAAACTCCTATAAAATGGGAATTGAAAGAACCTTCCTCAATATAGTCAAGGTCATCTACCAAAAGCCCACAGCGAGCATCATTCTCAATGTGGAAAAACTGAAAACCTTCCCCACTAAGATTGGGGACAAGACACAGTTGCCCACTCTTACCACTTCTAGTCAACATAGTAATGGAATTACTTCCCATAGAAATCAGGGAAGAAAAGGAAATTAAGGACATCCAGATAGGCAAGGAAGAAGTCAAGCTATCACTATTTGCAGATGACATGATATTATACCTAGAAAGCCCTAAACTCTCTTCCAAAAATCTCCTAGAAACAAAAGATGCCTAAGTAGATTGGCAGGATACAAAATCAATACCAAAAGTCAATGGATTTCCTATATACAAATAACAAAAGAGAAGAAAGTGATATTAAGAAAATGTGCCACGAAAAAATTAAATACCTAGGAATTAGTTAATTAAGAATGTAAAGAACCTGTAAAAATAAAACTACAAAACACTTCTTCAAGAAGAAGGTAAAACAGGAAATAAGAAAAACTGGAAATAATGAAATGCAAACACATTCTTTGCTCATGGATTGGGAAATTAACATTGTCAAAATGGCAATACTCCCTAGAACTTTATACAGATTCAAGGTGGTCCCTATAAAGATACACATGACGTTCTTCAAAGAAATTGACCAAACACTGCTGAAATTTATATGGAATAATAAACCCCACAGATAGCTAAAGCAATCCTTGGAAAAAGAAGATGGGAGGCATCACCTTTCCCAAATTCAAACTGTACTACAAAGCCATAGTAATTAAAACAGTATGGTACTGGAATAAAAACAGATCTCTGGAACTATGGAATAGAGTTGGGAATCCTGACACTCATCCTCAAATACATGATCATTTAATCTTTGATAAAGGAGCAAAAACTACAAAATGGAGTAAGGAAAGGCTCTTCAACAAATGGTGCTGGGAAAACTGGGCACAAAAACATGTAAAAAAATGAATTTGGACCTCTGTCTAACACCATGCACAAAAAGTCAGATCAAAATGGACTTAAGATCTCAATATCAGACCCAAGTCCATAAAGTACATTGAAGAAAATATGGGAACAACTCTCTATGACATTGACACTAAAGACATCTTCAAAGTTGAGACACCACTAACAAAGCAATTGGAAGCCAAGATAAACATTTGGGACTATATGAAACTAAAAAGTTTCTGCACCATGAAAGAAATGGTGATCAAGATACAAGTACAATCCACAGAGTGGGAAAGAATATTCACCCAATACTCATCTGATAAGGCATTAATATCCAGGATATATCAGGCACTGGTGGAACTTTACAAGAAGAAAACAGCCAACCCATCACAAAATGGGAAGAAAAATGAACAGAAACATTGGCAAAAAAAAAATTCGAATTGCCAAAAGGCATATAAGAAAATACTCATCCTCACTAATTATCAGGACAATGCAAATCATAACAACAATGAGATATTATCTCACACCACAGAGACTGGCACATATCCATAAAAGCAAGAACAACAAGTGCTGGTATGGATGACAGTTAAAGGGACTCTCATCCATTGTTAGTGGGAATGTTGACTGGTACAGCCTTTTGGGGAGAACAATATGAACATTCCTTCAAAAACTAGAAATTGAGCTCCCATTTGTCCCAGCAATACCACTCCTGGGCATATACCCTGAGAGACCAAAACCACACAGTAGAAACACCATCTGCACTTTTATATTCATAGCAGCACTATTCATGAAACCCAGAATCTGCAAACAACCAGAGTGCCTGAGAACAGGAGAGTGGATAAAGAAACTTTGGTACATCTACACAATGGAATACTATGCAGCTGTTAGGAAAAATGAAGTTATGAAATTTGCCTATAAATGGATGGATATGGAGATCATGCTGAGTGAAATTCGCCAGAGGGAAAAGGACAGAAATAGAATGACTGAATTTATTTGTGGGATATAAAAATAATATTAGGGCCAGAGCGATAGCATATCAGGTAGGGCATTGCCTTGCAGATGGCCAACCTGGGTTTGATCCCCAGCATCCCATATGGTCCCCTGAGTACCTCCAGGAGTAATTCCTGAGCAATGAGCCAGGAGTAACCCCTGAGCATTGCCGAGTGTGACCCAAAAAAATAGTATGAAAACAATATCCAGGCCAAGCATAACATACATGAGGTGGTCTTGTCAGTGGGTGGAATCACCTGCAAGTGTGTGGGAATCAGAGATTTGGTAAGACAGAGAGGGAAACAATGTGTAATAATTGTTGGAAATGATAATACCTGCCTACAACTGTGCATAGACTATAGGCAAAGGGCTATACATGATAATCTCTAAATGTATAAATTGAAATCCACAATGTGTGAGAAAAGGAAGAGAGAGAGAGGAGAGGCAAAATGCCTGCTGTAGAGGGAGGTTGGGTGGGGGAGGGTATCAGGGACATTGGTGGTTGGAAATGGGCACTTGTGAAGGTATGGGTGTTGGAGCACTGTATGATTGAAACCCAAATTGTAAATCTTATGGTGGTATAATAAAGACATAATAAAAAGATAAAAATAAAATATTATGGAAACGCTTAAAAAAAGAAAGAAAAGAAAATCAACATTCTTCTACCTGCACAAATACACCTGAAATAGTTAATAGCAGTGTTCATAGTCGTGAAGTATTTACTTGGGAAGAAAGGGCCCACATAAATAATATGGTTGTACAACTTAATAAACTGGAAAATGGCCAGTTTTCTGGCCAAAATTTTTACATCAAAAAGGAGCTCAAAGCAGGAGGAAGAAGTATATCTTTAATCTTAGTGCATAAATTAATTAAAATGTCTCCCCACCCGTAAAATATCCAAAATATCAATGAAACCAAGAGTGAGTTCTTTGAATAAATAAACAATATTGATAAACCAGATGCCATTGGTCTACACTGGTGTGTGATAGGGTCAAATGGAAATGTTACTGGCGCCCACTTGAGCAAATTGATGAATAATGGATGTCAAGTGATCAAGTGATTGATAAACCACTAGCAAGACTTTCAAGGGGAGAGATTAAACCTGAATAAATAAAATCAGAAATGAGAGGGAATGTCAAAACACATATCACATAAATTAAAAAGGATCATCAGCATTTACTTTCAGATTCCTGTGCTATTAAATGAGAAAACCTAGAAGAAATTGATATATTCTTGGATTCCTAATACCTCCAAAGATTGGACTAAATTACATGGAATACCTGAACATAACTATCACAATCAAAGAAATTGAAATGGTAATCAAAAGTATTCCCCAAAACAAAATCCCAGGCACTGAAGGATTCACTAGTAAATTCTTTAGACGTTTAAAGAGAACCTACTGACATTCCTTTTCAGGCTCTTGCAGGAAACTGCAGAAACTGAAACACTCCCAGTTTTTATGAAGCAAACATCACCAAATGATACCAAAAGCAGACACCACGAAAAGAGAATTATCTTGATATTCTTGATAAACATGAAAGAAAATGTCCTCAATAAAATACAAGCAAATTAAATTTAACAATTCATCAAACATATCCTATAGCATGACTAAGTAGGATTCATCCCAGAGTTGCTAGGATGGTTTAACATACATAAGTCATCATTGTAATACACATACCAGTAAAAGAAAACCCTGACAATCATATCAGTAGACTCAAATAAAACACTGGACAAGATCTAGCACCCATTTATGATAAAAAAAAACACCCTCAGCAAAATGGGAATTAAAGTAATTTTCCTCAATATAGTCAAAGCCATTTACTGCAGGCCCACATTTAAAAAATTATATTCAATGGGGAAAACTAAAAACTTTTCCTTCTATGATCAGGCACAAGACAAGGTTGCCCACTCACGTGATCTATTCAATATATTCTGGAAGTACCTTCCATAGCAATTAGGCATGGGAAAAGATATCAGGGCATCCAGATAGGAAGGGAAGAAGTTAAGCTCTCACTATTTGCAGATGACATGCTACTATATTTAGAAAATCCTTAAGAGTCTAGAAAAATTTCCTAGAAATAATAGACTTGTAAAGAGGCAGGATACAAAATTAATACACAAAACTGTATGGCTTTCCTATATACAAAAAACAAAAAGAGAAAAGTCTGATATTAAAATGGAGTCTATCATGCTGAGTGAAATTAGTCAGAAGGAAAGGACAGATATAGAATGACTGCTCTTATAGGATATAGATACCAGTGTTTTAATAAATATGGGAAATTGTATGGCAGATTAAAACTCACCACTGAATATACACAAAGAGACTTAAGTGATTAACTCTAACTATCTGCAGGGCTAGCCACAATGTGTAAAATAAGAGGGAGAGAGATCAGAACTGAGAGATAGAGAGAAAAAGAGGAAACTGGGGTACCTGCTATTAAGGCGGGTGGGGATGGGAGGGGGGGGTACATTGGTGGTGGAAATGGGGCACTGGTGGAGGGATGGGTAAAGAAAAAAAAAAAGAAAAAAAAAAAAAAAAAAAAAAAAACAATCCCATTCACAGTGTGTTTCAGAAAATCAAGTTGGCTTAATTTATATGAAGACAACTGTAAACGCTAATTTAAGAAATAAAAGAGGACACAAAGAAATGAAAACATAGCCCATGCCCATGGATTGTGAAGACTAATATCATTTAAATGGCAATACTCCCCAAAGGATTGTACAGATCTTATATAAGGATACCCATAGTACTTTTTAAAAGGGCGGGCGAGCCCAGCGGGTAGGGTGTTTGTTTGCACCGCGGCCGCCTGTGCCGCCGGGTTCGATCCCGGCATCCCTTGGTCCCAAGCACCGCCGGTGATTCCTGAGTGCGAGCCAGGAACCCCTGAGCATTGCGGTGTGACCCAAAAAGCAAAAAAAAAAAAAAATAGATGAAACACCCTTGATACTTAGATGGAACAAAAAATCTTCCAGAATAGTTAAAGTAATCTTTGGGGAAAGATGATGGAAGGCATTACATTCCACAACTGGAAATTGTACTACAAACTGGTAGGAATTAAAACAGCATGGTATTGGAATAACAATAGAACCTCTGATAAATATAATAGACTTGAATATTCTGAGATAGCCCTCAGGTATATTATCAATTAATCTCTGATATAGGAGCAAAATGTTATGTATCAAGGAAATCCTCTTCAACAAGTAATGTTATGACAATTGGTCACCTACATGCAAAAAATAATAAACTTAGACCTCTTTCTAATTCCATGCACATGTTAAATCAAAATTGGTTAAAAACCTTGATATCAGACCTGAATCCATGGAGTACATTGGTATAACTCTGTGACATTGAAGCTAAGTCACCCTCAAGGATGAAACACCACTGACCAGGAAAGTAGAAGCAAATAATAGGTGAGACTAAATTACAAACAAATGTTACGAAATCTAAACAAATGTGGGTTTGTTTTTTTTTGCTTTTTTTCTGGGTCACACCCAGAAGTGCTCAAGGGTTCTCCTGGCTCTGCACTCAGGAATTACTCTTGGAGGTGCTCGGGCGACCATATGGGATGCCAAGGATCGAACCTGGGCTGGCACAGGCCGGCTGCGTGCAAGGCAAATGCCCTGCCTGCTGGGCTATCAATCCGACCCCACAAATGTGACTAAGAATCTTCTCTATCTCAAAGGAAATGACAATCATGATCCAAAACCAGTAGAATGGGAAAAATTATTTACCCAACTCTCACCTGATTAGGGGTTTATATTATCTATATCTATCTATATACCTATCTGTCTACTACTAGTGGAACTTTGAAAGAAAA
Source organism: Cryptotis parvus (assembly GCA_021461705.1). NCBI lineage: Eukaryota > Metazoa > Chordata > Mammalia > Eulipotyphla > Soricidae > Cryptotis > Cryptotis parvus. Next base: position 63,960 of record JAJIBD010031249.1, read on the forward strand.
ATATCTAGCCCTATCAAAAAATGGGGAGAAGGAATGAACAGAAACTTCCTCAAATAAGAATACAGATGGTCCAAAGGCACATTAAAAAAGTTTTAATCTCTAATCATCAAGGACATAAAAAAAAAACAACAAGCTATTTCACACCACAGAGACTGGCACACATCAAAAAGAACATCAAAAAAAACAGAACTGGCACAGACGCAGGGAGTAAGGAACTCTAATTAACTGCTGGTAGAAATGCCAACTAGTCCAATCTCTTTGGAAAACAATATGGACTTTCCTAAAACTAGAAATTGGGCTTCCATATAACACTGCAATTCTGCTCCTGGAATGTATTCTAGGGGCTCAAAATCAGTGCATAAAAGTTATAGTACTTCTATGCTCTTTGCACTTCTATTCACAGTAGCCAGAATCTGGGAAAAACTCAAATGCCTGATAATAGATGAGTGGATAAATAAATGATAGTACATCTACACAATGGAATATTACACAGCTATTGAGAAACATGAGTTCATGAAATTTCTCGCTTGTCATTTGTCACTTGTGTTCCTGTTGTTCATCAATTTGCTTGATTGGGCGCCAGTAACTTCTCCATTTGCTGGGAATGAGGTCCATTATTGTTTCTGTTTTTGGTATATCAAATACACCATGGGTAGTTTTCCAAGCTCTGCATGGCTCTGGGTTCATCCCAGGGGTCCCAGCCTTTTTCTATGTCAGATCATCAATCATCCATGAAATTTACCTGTACATAAAATTAGTCAGAGGGAGAGGAGTAGCCATAGAATGATCACTCTCATTTGTGGGATTGAAAAAATAAAAGAGTTTAAGAATAATACCCAAAGGCAATACAAATAAGTGCCAGGAGGTTGTCCATGGTAGTAAGCTTGCCATGGTAGTAAGATGAGGGGCTGGGGGTGGGGAAGAGTGAAGTTAGGTCAGTGAAGGGAGAAATAACAATGAAAGTTGGAAATGATCACTGGACAAGAGCTGAGTTCTGAAAGGAGGTCAAGTATATGCTTGATACCACTTCTGTTATAGTATTGTAAACCATTGCCTAAGAGGGAAATGGAGAGCAAAGAGAGAGAATCTCACAAATGAAACTGATTATTCATTGCTTTCTTGTTGACTTTCTGTTCGTTTCATCTGTTCACTTATATAAGTAGTGCTTTGATATTCTATTGTATTATTGGAGTATTGTGTATGTTGCTTTACGTGATTTAATAAATGTTTTAGGTGAAGGCTATTAATGACAATTATATCTTGATTGGCCCCTTAATTATTAGGTGATATTTATTATTTATCATATGGCTTATCATTCTTTGGTTCCCTATTATTATTTAAAATTATTCCTTTCAACATTTCTTGTGGTACTAGTCTGTTGGTTGTAAATTATTAAATTTTATTCATTTTTGAAGAATTTATTTATCCATCTATTTAGTATAAAAATTTTAAAAGATATGGAATCCTTGGATGGAATTTCTGATTTTCAAAATTGTTGGTATCTTACTAGTTTCTCTTAGCCTACAAAGTTTTTGTTGGAAAATCTGATTAGCTTATCTTTTATCTGATTATTGTCCCCCTTCCAATGGAGACTCAGATAGCCAAGATTTCCTACATTTTTTGCCTAAATTTTGTTTTTTATCTTCTAATATTTGGATATCAGTGGAATTTTCTTATTTTATTTATTCTTTTGTCTATGAGAGTAAGTCTACTTTACATGCCTTCCTGACAGCTTACAATTTATTCACTGTTTATTCAGCCTTTTAGGTGCAGAACTCCTTTTCCTCCACTGCTTTTGCTTTCATGTTTCATTAAGTTTTGTTCTTTGTTAGTAGTGTTAGATGGATCTCATTGATTTTTGTCATAGTAGTGATTTTTAAATTGTCTGTTAGTTTCCCCATTACCACTTTAAGATTGATTTCTATGAAATTTTGTTTCGCATTCACCTGCAGATTGTAAACTGTTATTTTTCCATGTGCTTTGTTTTTCCTCTAGAGGTGCTGTGGCTTTAGATTTGGAGATCTTTCTTTTCCCAGGACATCAAATGTAGTAGAGTAAGCGTCCTATTTGTCAAGAATTTTTTTATTTTTAAGATATCTAATTGAAAAAAATATTTTTTATAAAATTATTGTGAGCTAGATCACTACAAAGCTGTTCATGATTGGGTTTCAGTCATATAGGGTTCCGACACCCTGCCTTCCACCAGTGCATCCTTCTCAAGACCAATGTCCTCAGTTTCTCTCCTCAACCCAACCTGCATCTATGCAGGCCTCTCCTCTCTCTCTCTCTCTCTCCTTCTTCTTTTACTCATTGTTTTATTAGTCTCATACTATTTTTATATCCCACAAATAAATGCAGTCATTCTATATCTGTCCTTTTCCTTTAACTAATTTCACTCAGCATGATACTCACTATGTCCATCCATTTATAGGCAAATTTCATGGCTTCATTTTTACTAACATCTGCATAGTATTACATTGTGTAGATGTACCATAGTTTCTTTATTCAGTCATCTTTTATTGGACACTCAAGTTGATTCCATATTCTGATTATTTTGAATAGTGCTGTGATGAACATAGAATTGCAGATGGTGTTTCTGCTGTGTGTTTTGGGTTTCCAGGGTATATACTCAGGATTGGTATGGCTGGGTCAAATGTGAGCTCAATTTCTAGTTTTAGGATGAATAACCATGTTTTCTAAAAAGGCTGAACAAGTTGACATTCCCACCAACAATGAATGTGAGTCCGCTTTCTCCCCACATCCATGCCAGCACTGATTCTTCTTTTTTTTCATTTTATAGCAATAATAACATTTAATTTGTAGCATTTTAAAAGACATTTTATAGCAATAATAACATTTAATTTGTAACATTTTAAAAGCATACTGCCCAACCAAAATTAACTGAACCAATGCTATAAAAATTGTGCTTGTTCTTAAATCACTTTATAATTTTCTCTATTCCAAATTATTTTTCTTTAATTAAATCACCTTGAATTACAGTTACTAAGATATTTATGAGTTTCAGGTTTATATTGTTTCAACACCAATACCTTCATCAGTCCCCTATACCCTCCATCAATGTCCCCAGGTTCCCTTCTGCCCCACTCTGTGGCACGCTCTTTCTCCTCCCCCATTGTCCTCTCTCCCTCTTCCTTAAATTATTTCCACACAAATGCCCCAGTGACAAGCTTCCTACTGAAAAATCAGATCTCCTGCTCTTCATTTCTGTTGCTACTTGGATATGCAAATTGATTATTTTTATGCATTATCCATTCCATTGTCAACGGCAATTTAGAATGTGCAAAAAATGCTCATTTTCAGGTAATATTTCCCCAAATGTAATCAATCTTTCATTTAGGTTTCCTTCATCTTGTTCTTTGGAATGTGTGCCAGTCTCTGTGGTTTGAAATGATATTGTTGTTTTGATTTGCATCTCCTTGATGATTAGAGATGAGGAGCATTATTTCATATACATTTTGGCCATTTGAATTTCTTCTTTGAGGAAGTTTCTGTTCATTTATTCCCATTTCTGATGGTGTTTGATGTTTTTTCTTGTAAAGTTATACCATTGCTTAAATGCCTTGACTATTAACCACAGGATTGTGTCTGCTAGAATTGCTGGAACTTTTATACATAATCAAAGAACGAAAGCTTACTTGACAACAAGGATCCCTTTATCCTCTGGAGAGATGCTCACTGGAGATTAATTTTTTCCAATTTTCCCTATCCCTTTCTCTCAATGTACCCCAGTAGCACAGCTATGATCTTATGCTGAAGAGAAAGGGTTGGAATCCTCTGCCTGCCAAGTGATACCTGCTAAAATTGCAGAACAATCTTTATAGCACCAGATTTCAAATTTCACTTCTGTATTTTTCTCTTCAGTAAGGAACCGACTGGGATCCTTGAAGTTCTGATCCTGCTTATCTGCCCTGTATACCACGACAATTACATATTTCTCTATTCAATTGATGAAGCTAGGACCCTGATCTCCCTTTCACATTTTATTAATACGGCAGTTTTAAAAAAACATTAGGTGCACGGTTTGATCAAATCTCTGATGAGTAACTGAGATTGATGATATTATCCAGTGAGTCTGGTAAGACTCTGAGAACTGAAGTGCCAGACTTCACATCACACGATAGCCCCTTTAAACTAACTCACTAGCCATGGCAGAACATGTAAAGAAGTCATGCAATTCAGTAATAATAATAAAAAACCCAGTTAAAGATGGCCGAGAACCTGCAAAAACATTTCATCAAAGAAGACATTACAGATGGCCAATAAAAACCTGAAAAGATCTTTCCTATTATTTGAATTAGAGAAAGGCAAAGTAAACCCTGAGTATCACCTCTCACCTGTTAAATGACTATTACAAGTATTACAGGAAATAATAAAAGTGACTAAGGATAGTGAGAAAAGAACTCTAATGTATATAGGGTAGGAATGTCAACTGATACAGGCTTTGTGGAAAACAATATGAAAATGTTTAAAATGTTAAGAGTAGAATAACTTTTAATATATGATTCAGTCATTTCACTTTTACGTGCTTATCCTAAGAATACAATTACTTAAAAAGATTCGTGTGCTAAAATGATTGTGTACCACAATGTCCATTGAAAGATTATTTATATTAACCAAGCTATGGAAACAAACTGCCTATCATTGAATGAGTAGAGAGGAATACGATGAATGGAGATATACCACAGACACAAGAAGACACAACAGCATACTACATCAAACATAAATATGAAATATTGTCATTTGAAAATATATAGGTTAAACTTGAGACTATGCTTAGATTATAAATCAGAAAAGTAAGGCAAATATTGTGTGCTTTCACCGATATGTATAATGTAAATGAATAGAACAGGATAAGCTTAAATACAGAGAATGGAAGGTAGTTAGCTACCAGATGGAAGAGATTTGGGGTGTATTTGTGTGTTTTTAGCCTAGGATAAGATACTGTGTGCTTTTTAAAAATAAATGTCAGGTAATATTTATAAATAAAATTCCCTTTTTTGTGTGTTACTAATTGAATGAGCGTAGTGACATACTTTATAAAATTCTGAATGTGACAATGAAACTTCTAAACAAAAACTGCTGCAAATGTTACCTTTGTGGTATAAAGAAATGGTATAGCTAAATATCCAAACTTTAACAGCTAAAATTAAAATGTGCCTGTAAAGGTGGTTGGATGGGGATAGGTGGATGAGAGAGAACCTGGGAACTCTGGTGGAGGGAAGACACTGGTGTTATTTGTGCTGCAACATAGTTTGTCTAAAACCAAATTATGAATAATATTGTAAATATTATGAAAATTATGTAATAGTATTGAATTTTATTGCTTTAAAACTTTAAAAAAATATTATTCTATCAATTCTCAGACACTATCTCCCTGTGCTTGGCTGATCACGAGGAGCCCAAGAGGGAAGGCAAAAGTTCACCCCTGGCCTGCCATCCCAATAGAGCCTTGCAGAAGCCAGAGGAACCCCCGCACCATGAGGGCCGCCATTTTCAACATCTGGACTCCACAGCTCATCAGAGTTCCACCAAGAGATTAGCTGATATCTCCCCATTGTGGTTCATAAGTAAATGCATGAACTGAGAACCTACTACTGGGAGAACCTACTACTGGGAGAACCTACTACCATCCACATGGCAGAGTCTGGCAGGTTACCCGTGTCGTATCTGATATGCCAAACCCAGTAACAATTATAGACCTCATTCTCATGACCTGAATGAATGGTTTGATGTTTTTCATGTTCCTTATGCAAGCAGATGCCCTTGACTACACTAGCATGCGACAGGAAGTTTGGAGATGTTACTGGTGCCCGCTTGAGCAAATCGATGAACAGTGGGAAGACAAGTGATACAAATGAAGTCATTTTGAGTACTTTTTTTCCTATGAAGGAAAAAAAACACCAGTCATTGAAACATTGACTCTAAGAATAATTACAATTATTCTTAATATTTCAATTTGCCTCTAAGAATAATTATAGGTATTGGTGCTTAAATCAGCACTGCATTTCTTATCGGCTAGAGTCCTTGGGTTAGGAATCTAGATACAGGTTAGTGAAATCATCTGCTTAGGGTCTTTCTGAACAGAAATTGAGGTACTACCTCTGGTTCCTACCACTAAAGATTTCACAACCTAGATGTTATTTCTACTGCCATTTTCTCAAAAGTGAAAATGATTTCTTATCTCATTTTTTTGTCACTTACTCTGGACTCAAAATATAAGATAGATGAATTTGATTATTGACTCTGCTGTGAGAAAAGCTGGAAAAACTGGCCAATGGATTAAGCTCTTTGGTTTCTTTCAATCAAAGCCTGAAGCTCTTTTAAGCAAAAAGGAAACTATTAAATACTAACTCACAGAATTGTTCAGAAGGCCAGAAATAACCACAGGGAAGCACTGCATGGTCAGAATATAAAATCAATGTATAATCACATTGTGAAATATTTTTGTGGAAACTGTTATTATAGATTGGCATTTAGCATGTCTCTCCTTCTCTGTTCTAGAAGCCATATATATGCCAGTTCAGCTTCTACTGCATCTTGTCTCTACAGTTGCAAATATAATGATGTTTCAAATCAGTGGACAAAGGTTATTTGGGAGTGGTCACAAAACTCCCATAGTTGTAACCTCCAATTTTTTGGAGGGTTGGCACATGGCAGTGCCTAGGGAGTGAAGGGGAGTAGTATATAAGGCAAGCACCTTAATCCCTCTTTTTTCTCTCTACTTCCTAGCCTCATTGTACTTTTGCATCAGTCGTATGTGCCTTGTGTTTATCATCTCTCTTAATAGCACCATTTTCTCTTATGCTTGATTTAATATTCTGTTTGGCACATCATGGACCCTTAGTCTACAAAATTCTCTAATGTTTGTAAGAGGTAGTGTAAAATGACTGTTTCGGAAATGAAATTTAAAGGAATTAATAACTTTGGAAAGTGGAAAATCAGCAGTCATTGAACCAAACTCTTTGCTGACTTTGACAACAAAATTGAGATTACTGAGCAGGGATTTGGGGACAGAGATGAGAAAACGATGGCCCACAAAAGACTTAGGAAGACTTTTGACACTTTGGAGTTGGTGGAGCAGCAACATTTTACAAGTTCATGAAGGCTGTTTTAAACTAGTAAGAGAATGGAGAAAAATTAGCGGTGGCTATTGCTCAGCAGGCAAGTCTGTCCCCTTTCATAGCTAATGATATTGGACAAAGTGACAGAACCTGTTTAATGGCTTGCTTCATTGAATTTAATCAGACCAATAGTGATTCAAGAAGGTCCGCTGTCAGGGGCCGGAGCAATATCCAGAGGGTAGGCTGTTAGCCTTGCATGCAGCAGACCAGGGTTAGATCCCCGGCATCCCATATGGTCCCCTGAGCACTGCCAGGAGTAATTCCTGAGTGCAGGGCCAGGAGTAATTCCCTGAGCATTGCCGGGTGTAACCCAAAAAGCAAAAAAAAGTCTTCTGTTAGATATGGAGAGAGATGTGAATTGATGTGGATTAAAGATCAAAACAAACCATTGAATTAGGCACTGAGAGGACAATTATGCAATTGTGGAGAGATTATGACAGCTGTCGCTGCATCAAGAACCTAGTTTGTGTTATCATATATATCCCTTTGCTACGCTCAATGCTCAGTTCGAGTCTGGTGTTACCATTTCCAAAATCATTAGCACACTGGTCCCTTCTCTATTTTACCACATCTCTGACTCCCACACACTTTTGGTAGTTTCCAACCACTAATAAAAACTCTTGGTCATGGTGGTATAATACATTTAAAAAAATAATATTAAATGAACCTTGTTTGGGCTAATGTGTTGTTACTCAAAAAATGTCTGACTGACTTCTGTAAGAAGACACTCAGTGGTTTTTCCATGACTGCAGAGGATTTACCAAGCATGAGTTTCAAAGGTCAACCAGGATGTGGTTGAAATGGTGCACAATTTTAACCTCGTTGTGATGTTTGTGAATTGAAGACCCCCTGAAGGTGTTTCCTGAAAACTGGCTCATGAGTTATGGAAATTAGAGTGGGAATACAGAGCTGAAAAAAAATATGCATGCAAAAAAAGAACTCAGAGAGTTTATTAAAAGCTTTTGTAAAACTTAAAAAATCACAGGACTTGAGCAATAGCCCAGCGGGTAGTGCGTTTGCCTTGCACGGCCGGCCTCTGCTGGCCTGGGTTCGATCCCCGGCATCCCATATGGTCCCCCTGAGCACCGCCAGGAGTAATTCCTGAGTGCAGAGCCAGGAGAAACCCCTGAGCATTGCCGGATGTGACCCAAAAAGGCAAAAAAAAAAAAAATCAAACACATAGAAACTTTTCAGTATCACCAACAGAGATATATGCTCATAAACTGTCTACTCTTTAGTCAATATATAATTTAAAATTACAAAATCAAACTACTAGCAGCATATTTCTTTAAACAAAAAAAGTATAACTTTTCACTTAGGTCCTTAAAAATGTAATCTAGAAGAAAGCATTACTATAGACTACAGCAGCTCCATGCAGTATAATGCCCCTGAATTCCCTGCAATGGGAGATAAGAAGGTAGAAAACAACAAGAAAGATCACCCTATTCTACTAGGAACGTTAATGTTTTAGTTTACAACCCAAAAAACTTTATAGAGTGGGTATAAGAAAAGACAGTACTTTGTGTAGCTATGCAGTGAGTGTTTTAATATTATTACATCAGATTTATAAAAGTAAATAAATTTATAAGTTTAAAAAAAAAAGGTTACAGTAATATATGGTTTAAAACTTGAAGACAGAAATTTTTCAAGGTAGCATTAGCACTTTGTGTGTGTTTATAAAGTCTATACTAGTGTGACCTCTTTCTTCACATTTCATGCATAAAATGACCCAAAGCATTTCCCATCCTATGAGTCCCGTTCATGGAAAGTATCCTTTGGGTGTACCAATTTTAAAATTTCTAATATTGTATTTTTCTGTATCTTTTTGAAGTCTGGATATATTTAACTACAACTGTCCTTATGTTACAATGACCAGCAGTGTTCATTGTAATGGTAACAATGAACCAGTATTGTAATGGTTAACCTACATGCTAGGAAAGAGCATTAGGTTATATACCAGATAGCCTCAGTAAGGAGTAAACTAGCCCATAAAGTTTGTGCCATTACACTCTGATTTCTACATAATAATGAAATCATATAACTTCACCCCTCAAAATGTCTCTCCATCTATAAATGACATGCTCCCAACACCAGGCTCATAAAAATATCTCATAATTATACATGTACCCTTTACTTCTTAGGCAACCAAGTCTTATGCAAAGCTGTAATAAAATTGGTAGAAGCTAAGTTTTATGCTGGCTCAGGTGTTCCAAGACAACATGGGGAAATATATATTTTTGCTTCCTTCTAAAACTAAGACAATACCTAAGCCATTTATAGCTTCTATGGAGCAGAGATGCCTACAATATCCATTACAGAGTTAGTACTTTTATGTTTATAGTAAAAGGTGGACTCTGCTTCTCTTGAGGATAAATGAGTACAATGTGTCCTGAAGGTAGAACTAGTATTCAAATATCAGTTAGATCTCACATGATCAGTATTCAAATATTAGGTAGGTCTCACATGATCTAGGAGTTAAATGGGGCACTTCTTTAGGGTGCAAGTTTTCATGGAGTACCAAGAAACTCAGTAATTAAGAGCCATATTTTGATGTCATGTTAAAACTACTGGAATACTGTTGACTGAAACCCAATCACTAACAGTTTTGTAATTGTATATTATGCTGATATAATAAAATTTAAAATAAATAAATAAAAATAATGGACATAATCTCATTCGTTCCAGGTAAAAATACAAAATAAAAGATTAAAATCAGTGCCATGTAAGTGTTATTGGAGGCTGAGGCAAAAGGAGCAGTAATACTGATCCTATTTTCAGTCTTGGACCTGAGTCTTGATCATCTAAGTCTTTACTTTTTAAAGAATTGCCAGCAGCCCTTTGCTACATGTCACCAGTTTAGTCTTTCAGTGACAAAGAATGTGTGTTTTTCCTCCAGTATGTTTGTGTGATACTCTATCACAGAGATATACTGCTTGACTCTTCTTGAGTCATTGCATAGTTGAGAACCAAGCCCTTTTACAGATGAGAATACTCTGTGCTCCAAGATGGATAGGGCATATGGAGGAAAGGAATTTCCTCCCAAGGAAACTGGGAGAGGTGAAATGACTTAGTAGGCATATGTAGTAGACACATAGTAGACAGTGTGCAACAATACTGGCTGATGCGTCCAGATTACTATGAGAATTTCTCTTCTGACTTTTTCACTTCTAATCTTACCTCCTCCACTTGCTACATAATGCCTAGGTCTATCTTTAAAATACTAATATAAAAATATGCTTCAGATTGAAATCCCTTAATGACTTTTCATTGTGTGGTCTACTTAATTCTGTAGAACCTTACTTGTATCTTTGTTTAGCTTCACTCCATACTTTGCATTACTATGTTCTAAGTCTCCTGCCTTTGTAACAATCCTAGGACATCACCTTCTCTCACATTTAAGAAGTTAACACATGCTGCTCACCCAGAAAACCGTTTTTCATAAATGTCAACTCCTCAATTAAATCTTTCCTGACTTGTTTCTTTAACTTACTTTTCACTGGAGAGAACACACTTGGGGTTTCCTTACATGCTGTGACATTGGTTCAGTCCCCAGCACTTACTATAGTGGCTGCTGCCACAGAGGCAGGAATAATTCTTAAAATCTCTGCTTCCCACCTAGTCTCAGTTTTGCTTCATTTTCTACCTGCATTTTTTAAAAATATCTGAAACTCCAAACTAATTTCAATGGAAAATTTCATATCATTTGTGTTTTGACACTCATGTTCCAACCCACAGCACTACAGAAAACTTTGAAAGTCCATCATATTACCTAAGCACTCTGGCATGAATACCTCTTGTTCTTCCAGCATGCAAAACATCTTCCCATGCAGGAAATCTGACTCCTGCCACAAGTACACTTTTGACTTACCCTCTGTGGCTTAGATTAGGCATCAATTCCTCCCCCAAAGATTTTCTTTTTATAGTAAATATTCTAGGAGGTGTACTTATTATGTGTTCTTATAGTTCCCAATTATTCTAAGCATAGCTCTTTTGATTCATCTTTGGGAGACCTGGTTAGCATTCTCACCCTGCTTTCGTAGGGCCCAGGTCTCTGAGGCGTATGTTAATGCAGGGAGAATGGTGGATTTGAAGGGATGTGCCTGGAGCCAGAGGTTCTTTGTTCTTTTAGCTATTTCTGAGATGATCTTGAAGGCATTCCATGCTGCTCTCTTCCTCCTGCAGAGCTCAGGTTTTAGGTTGCTCATCATGTTGAGTTTTCAACCGAGGTACACATAGCTGCTACGTTCAGAAATGTTTGTTCCATTGAGAGTGAATGGGACCTCTGGAACTTGTTCATTTTCCGTGAACATTGTTTTGTTGAGATTCAGTTGTAGACCTATCTAACCACATACTTGGTCGAAGTCAACCAGAATTTGTGCCACTTGGCTAATGCTTGGTGTTATTAGAACGATGTCCTCAGCAAAGCGGAGGTGGTGTAGTTGCCTACCATCTATCTTCATTCCCATTCCTTCCCATTCTAATTGTCGTATGACATTCTAGAGGGTGACACTGAAGAGTTTCGGTGAAATGGTATCACCCTGCTGAACTCCTCTTTTGACATCAATGATCACTTCCTGGTAGAATTGTGAGATCCTGGTAGTGAATCGGTAATTACAGCTCACAAAGGATCTTGATGTATTGGGTTTGAATACCCTGTTTGGCTAGGGCTTTGATGACCGCTTAGGTCTCCACAGAATCAAAGGCTTTCTTTTAAATCAATAAACGTGAGACAGAGCAGTATCTTGAACTCCTTACTAACTTCAATGAGCTTGGTTACCGTGTGGATAAGGTTGATTGTGCTGAATCTTTTTCGAACCCAGCTTGCTCACACGGTCATCCTTCATCTAATGTTCTGCCAATCCCGTTTAGGATAACTCGCGAGTGAACAGCTTGTAGATGACAGACAACAGGCAGATGGGGCGATAGTTGCCAATGTCGTGGATGTCTCCTTCTTGAACAGTAGAACTGTCCTGCTAGTTTTCCATTGGGAGAGCACCTTGCATTAAGACAGGTAGCATGTGAAGAGCCAAGCCAGTGTATTGATGAGTTGATGGCAGATTTTCCGGTGTTCAGGTCTGACTTTGTCTGGGCCATGTGCTGTTTGCTTCTTTACCAACCAAATGGCATGTCGGATTTCAGGAGGGAGGACGCTGGGAAGATATATCCATCCTGCGGAATTTGGTATGTGGGCAGGTGAACATGACTAGCAAAGAGATCCAGGTAGAAGTCATGGATAATCTCTATTTCCTTTCTGGAAGATGTGATCGATCCATCAGAATGTCGGGGGTGGGGGAGTCATCTTGGTCTTAGAGTTGGTGAAGGAGAGGTGGGCATTGCAAATGCAAGCCACAGAAGGGAATCCGGAGTTCCGACCTCCATCAACAATCCAGAGTCAGGGACGCTGTCTTGTTTGCCCAAGGCATAGAAAATCAGATGGACTGTGATTTGGAGACAGTTGCTTGACTAGTGCTGTTACCAACTGGATCCCACGGTACGTCAAAAGATCATGTGGTTGCCCACCTATAAGATGGTCCGACTTCTTCGCCCAAGATCCTGAAAGAATGGTTTGAGGCTCTTAGTATTCCTGAAGCAAGCAGATGCCAGTGGGCTACACTGGCACTTGAGAGGGTCAAGTAATCAAGTGATCAAGTGATAGTTCCCAATTATAATACTTTGATACTATAACTACATGTATACTTGTCTTTCCTGCCATTGTTATTGGATGGTACTATATACCTTACATCTCCAGTGCCTTAGAATCTAATGTATCACAAGCATGTGATGAAAAGTAATAGAGCATGCACACAATTTCCTCTCAGCTTAGATTTTTCTAAGATTGGCCTAGACTATGTCCCTTTTGCTATATCTAAACAAAAAATGACTAGAAATCTCATTGAAATAAGTGTTTATTAGCTCAAACCAAGAGAAAAGCAACATCCTACTCTAGCCCCAAGAAGCTTCTTAGAGTACTCTCATTCTTCATCCTCAGGTGCTGATCGCGGAATAAATTTTCCTGCACCTTTCTAGACAGGCTAATGTTGGGTCTAGTCCAGACATTGGAGCTGTCTGAATTCCCCCAAAGTATTAGGGTCTGTCAGATTTCCTGGTCTTGTTCAGGGGCCAGCAGCTGACCCCTCCAGCCTATGGACACAGAAGCACTAACACCAGTTCTTTGAAAGTTCAAGGTTTTAATTATCTACTCACGAACAGAGAAGGAGAGCGAGCCTAGCAGCCTAGCCTGTCCAGACTGCTCACTCCCCAGATTCCTCACTCCCTGAACCAAACAAGAGAGTCCATTTATTTTTTTTCTAAGGCATTGGGCAGGGCTTTTCCAAAAGAGGTGGCAGGACTTTTGAATATTATGGGGTCAAAAAGGATTTTTTTTACTCTGAAAACAAAGGAATTGAGACAGTTTTCCTCTTATCAGGTGCAAAACTCAGGGGGCTCTACCCCAGCTCTCTGGGGCTTGAGTGGGAGTTTTTTTTCCTTTCAGTTTGAACTAATAAATACTTATTTCAATTAGGTTTCTAATCATTTTTGTATAGATATAGTAAGAGGGACTATAACTTTATTTTTGTATAGATATAGTATAGTAAGTGGTACATTTATCTACACCCAGGATTAAGGTACTTTTGCTGGGAAGATCACACTGTCACGTTTTTACTTTTTGGGTCACACCCAGCAATGCTCAGGGGTTACTCCTGGCTCTGTACTCAGGAATTACTCCTGGATGGTCTTGGGGAGACCATATGGGATGTCGGGAGCCACGAGTGAGTCAAATGCCCTACCCACTGGACTATTACTCTGGCCTGGGAGATCACGCTATCTCTACACTGCAATCCTTTGACCAGATTGATCATTCCATCCCTTCAGGGTCCTTATCAATTTTCTTTAGATAAACACATAGCTCATTCTGTGACCTTCCTATTTTATCTTAGGATCAGAACAAAAGCTTGCTTTGTAGTTGTCCCATATGGAAGCCAGGGAGGGCTCTCCTGGTTCCATCCAGTCCCTTGGTGGGAACCTTTTTTCTTGAGGTTGAGGAATTAAAATCAATCTATAGAAAATTGAGGTATTTCTTTAAGATGCATGGTGCAAGCCAAGGAATAACAAATTAGCTGTAACTATTCTTTCTGTATCTATATAAAGGGAAACAGTTTCAATACAAGAGCATACAAGGGGCACAGATAAAGAGAAAAGCAACATTTTAGCGAATCACTGCAGCTTGGCTTAGGAAATTGATGTCTGCTGAGTAAGAAACAGGACTGTAAACAAAAGGAACCCAACAGGCCGGTATTCTCAAAAATTAAAACTTCTGCCTAACTCCACAAAGCTCTGAATCGAAGGGAATGTATTAAGAGCTATATGATTGTTAGCCTAGATAAGGAGGATCTGAAAATATTTTGGTGCCAGAATTTCAGATGCAGTAAAGAGGACAATTATTAATAAGAGGTTCCTGGAAAGGGAGCTGAAAAGTATTAGTGTTACCTGTGCACCTAATCATAAAAGGTAATAGATGCACATATTTCAACCTTTTCTGCAGAACATATTTATATTCCTAAGAAATACATTGAGATTTCTCTGCATTTTGACAACTTTCAAATGTGTTTACTTTTGGACCTTTGAAAGTAATTTAGAACTTTAGATACCATTTCAATAGCAATTCCCTTATCTAAATTTCTTAGTCCTCTATTTGTAACTCTTTCGTAAATATGTATTTACCAAACTTCTGTATTCATTCTGGTTGTTTCATATACTATATTGAAATAATGCAAGTAAAGGAATTATTTAAAATACTACTTGTATTAAAAACTACTAAATATTTATAAAATGCTTTCTGGTATATTGATGTTAAAGTGAGCTTAGTTCTAATAAGTCCAATAAATTAGGGAAACTAAATATAATTTTGGAGAAATTAGTAAAAGTGGTGTTGAATAATTTTTCTAAATGCTTATTTACCAAACTTCAGTATTCATTCTGGATTGTTTCATATACTATATTGAAGTAATGCAAGTAAAGGAATTATTTAAAATGCCACTTGCATTAATAAAACTACTAAATATTTACAAAATACTTTCTGGTATATTGATGGTAAAGTGAGCTTAGTTCTAATAAGTCCAATAAATTAGGGAAACTAAATATAAGTTTGAAGAAATTAGTAAAAGTGATGTTGAATAATATTTCTAAGTGCTTATATAAAATATAATTGATAGTATATCTCAGAGTTGGCACGAGTATTGAGTACTTTGCTTCCTGAATTTATACATGACAGGTTTTAAGTAAAGCAAATTTATCTTGGGACTGTTGGCCTGCAGTTCAGACATAAAATACCCAACTTCCTTCTTAATCAAAAGAACCTACAATAAAGTGCTTGAGTCCCTCCCTTTGTAAACTCTGCATTTTGTCCTAGGGAGCAATATATATTTTGCAGCATTGAAACCTTAAAATAGTAAAGTATGTCAGAAGTGTACCAATGTTGCAGAAATACCTAGAAAGGAATATATATTTCCAGTAAAATGCACAATAAAATTTCTGTATTTCCCAAAACATTTCCATTTTGACTGTCTCATGCTGGTAAACAGCAAGAATATCAAATATCCTATCTTGTACCATTAAACTTATAAATAGACTGTGAGTGAATAGCATGCTATTAGCATTGCTCGCTGACAGATTCCAAAACTGATCAACTGCATAGACTGCTTTAGTTATCTTTCTAGGGAATTTCTCTTTGTTTTCCCATAACACTTAAAATACTGTTTTAAAAACCTGTAAAAAATCAAATTAAAAGAGAGACATTAAACAGAATATTCCCAACTATTATAGCTTCTAAAATGTTGAAATAAGCTTCTATGTTACTACAGCTTTCCCCCCTTTAACTCTATTGTTGAACAATCAGAGCCCATCTTAAATATGGAAAACCCAATGTTTCCTATTATTTGTCATATATATGGCCTATTTGTGAACCTGATGTTTTTCAACTTGGTCAAACACTTTATAATAGCATCACATCTATAAAATAACAGTGATTTGGTGAGAGAAGGGCAATAATATATCTCCATAATGTTTCCTCATGGTGAGTTCTAAAAGAAGCCATAAAGAATATATTTCCGATAAAGTGACTCTACCATTATGGCACTATGGCAGAAGAGCTACTTTAAGAAGTTTCATAGAAAAGATACATATATAAACACATAATTTAAACTTGTGCACAGCCCAGCTTTGGACAGAAAGATAAATTAGATTTTAATGTCATTGATTTGGAAATTAGCAAAAATACGGCCCACAGAAATCAAATTTGAAAAATGTTGACTATTTTATGAGAATTGGGTAAACTGTCAAATAATTGTAAGCAGAATGATAAAGAACATTGTAAGAAGATTAAGATAATTATATGTGTATCTTGACAGTTTGTTAAGTTAAAAGAGATAGTTTGGAAACCACAAATACCATAATTAAATCTTGAGAATAGGCACTATTTTAGGCTCAGTCCTAAAAGCTTTATATACATATAACTCCATAAAGTAAACATCATGATCATGATTATACTGATTATATACTGATATATCCCTTATCAGTATACATATATGGATAAGGGGATAAGGGGAAGAGGTGGAGGGACTAAACACCACACCAAAACTTGTTGGATTATCTTTTGTTTACAGTCCTCTGTCTCCAACTCAGTAGTGTCAGTTTCCTATCCAGGTGCTGTGGCTTGCTCAAATGTTGTTTTTATCTTTCCTGTGTGCCCTTTGCATGTTCTTATATTGGAGCATGCATGCCCTTTGCATGTTCTTACATTTATTTACTTGTTATGGTAAAAACTAGTTACAATTATGAACCTCAATTTCATGACCAGAAGAATGGTTTGGGGCTCTTCCTGTCCCTGGAGCAAGCAAATGCCCTTGGGTTACACTTGCTTGTGACAGGACTTATGGATATGTTACTAGTGCCCACACGAGCAAATTGATGAACAATGGGAAGACAGTGATACAGTGATATTGTAGCAAAGTCCTTTTGTATAGACACAGGAAGATAGCTAAAACCCATGCATTTGTAATCTAGGAGTTAATAAACTCTGAAATATTTACTCCTGGGCACGCATCGTATTTCTTAACTTAAAACCTCAGTTGCCCTTAGATATTTCTAGTTCCTTACACTCCAAATGGAAGACCCCATTCACAGGACACAAAGGAGCGAGCTGTGAGTAAGCTACCTTGGTCTTGACATGGGATAGACTAAGTGTCATAAGCAGTGTAATAAGCTAAGAACAGGTTCATAGAACAAACCATGTCTGACCCAAAGGTAAGCAACTAATTTAGAACCCTACTGTGTCTAAAAACTAATCTGGCCAGAGGTCTGTAGTCTGGAATATAAAACAAGTTGTCTCCAGAATATCCATCATGTAAACTTAATCTTGGGTGTGGGTAAAATGTCCTTATTCACTGGATTTATACAAAACAACTAGAAATATTAAGATTATTGCTTACCAGCAAAGGAAAGGAGAAAACAACAGCAGAATTTCAGCATGTGTCCAGGGCAGGCCTCTAGTCCCAGGGAAGGATCCCATCTCTGGGGGGAAGGTGTTCTGATGGTTTGCCCCATAAGGAAAGGAGGGGCCTTCTCATTATTTCACTATCAAAGTCCATCACCTCTTGTAACTCCCATCCCCAGAACTTTTGTAAATTGTATAACTAGCTGTCTTGTCTCGAGTGAGGGATGAGTGAATAAGTGAGGAAAGATTAAAAACAGAGTTTCAGACTTCCAAGAGTCTGTTTGTTGTCTTGTACCTTTTCCCACTGGTCATGAGGAATGGTTTTCAGCCAGAAAGCTGCCCAGGCACCCCACGGAACCCCAATATCTGTTGGGGGCCCCACTGAGCCCCAACAAAAGTCACCTGATTAGTTGTAAACTTAGGGTGGGACTACTGCAGACTTACTTTTTTGTGCTTATGCTCAAGTTATAAGCCCTATGTTACCAAATCACAGCATACATTATGCTTCTTTTTTGAAAGGTTGTGTTTTACAATAGAAACATTAAAGTTTTGCAATTCAGTTCAAAGATCTAGAATGCAAACACAAGTTATTTCTCTCCTTTTAACCCAAAATTAGGAGTCGCTGTTGCTGGAATAAACACTACTCATTCCTTCATTTCCTGTTTCACTTCTCATGGTCATGTGTTCCAGCAGAGTGTTACCGCAGTTTGAGGTGTAGAGGGACAGTTAGCTTTAAATCTCCCCCACTGGGACAAACAGCCAAGAAGAAAGTAGAAGGGTCTGGCTGTGGGTGGACTTTGAATGGATACAAGGTCTCTGATGCAAAGAGAGGGAAAACAGAGACAGGCAAGAGGAGGGAGATACAGGAGAGGAGAGACAGGTAGGAGGTGGGATTGGCTCCATCTTTGGCCAGCCTCCAAGAAGCGGACTCTCCTCCATCTCTCCCAGAACCAGACCAGGACTGCAAGGACCAAGGCTTTCTCCACAGGACCTTCAGGTCAGGTAGTCCTGCATGAGCCAGCTCAGGGCCTAGAATAAGTGGGCACCTCAGAGCCATATGAGCAAAATGCAGGCTGGGCTACGACCCTGATAGCTCAGACTCGTCAGGTAATGGCAAAAAACTGAGCTCAGGAATCTCATGTGCCCAGAGCAGGCCAGAAAATAAGGAAAGCACAGGGATCTTGCCCACCTGTGTGTGGCAGAGGCTGGAGGCTGGGATTGCACATGAGATAGAGCAGCAGGGAGACAGGATCTGGACATCGTACACTGGAGGAATGTAAACTGTGTAGGACAGGACCAGGATGTCTTCCACAGAGATCAGAGGGGCCTAGACATCTAGGAAGGGACCTAAAATTCACCTGTGCAGTAACTCACTTTCTTTTCTGCTGAAACTTGTATTTAGTTCATTTTATACGAATCTCAAGAACCCACAAGAATAGGAAAATCCACTTTTGGGTTAACAGCATCTCTTAGTCACCTTGTATCAGATATCTGTTCCTACACCACTGTGCGGCGCATAATCTCAGAGAGAGAGAGAGAGAGAGAGAGAGAGAGAGAGAGAGAGAGTCAGCCCTTTGATTAGTCTATACTCTGGCTCTACAGAGAAAATTTCTAAAAGGAAACCTGGAGATCATTAGAAAGTGGATGTGGATATCAGGTAAACAGAAACATGTTCAATAGTTGTCAAAATGTAAAAAAATAATCATTTCCACTTAAATTAACTCACTCTTTCAAGTAAAAATTCACTAATCAACAAGAAATGCCAGCCTTTAAGTTGTTCACAAACAGAAGTAGCCAGTGGAAAAGAGAGGGTCAGAGGCAAACACTAAACAAAACTCCTTCAAGATGCATAGTACAGGGCCAAGGAAATGAGGTGATCATCTTGGGTGATAGGAGGTCAGATGACCCAGTTTGATCCTTTCTGCAATATTTGATTGTCTGACAAATACACCCAGAAGTGATCCAAATCCCTTATCCACCATCACAGCTCCTCTCTTCCCCACACACACACACACACACACACACACACACAATAAAACTGTACAAGGCACAATGAACTGGAATCAAAATACTAAATCTTTTAATGAAAGTAATATTTTAAATGCCAGTTTATTCCTAACATGTGCCAAATATATTTATAATACATTTGGACATAAAATATTGATATGTTTACAAATTTATTTTCAAACATGACTGTGTCCAGTTTGCAAATTTCTGAGAAGTTTACATAAATTGCTATCATTGAGAGCAATTTAATTCAACATAACCTGCAGGATCAAAATAAAAAGAGTAGGGGGAAAGAAGGCGATAATCAGGAGAGGCAACAACCATGTTTTCTGATGTCCCCTCACGTCTTTTAAAAGATTGTGGCAGTTCTAAGTCTAGTTCAAACTTAAAATGCGGAAATATAAAGAGTAATAAAAGTGTCATGTTGGGAAGATAAATAGCTGAAAGATGACCAAGTTAAAAATAGAAGAAATGGACATGTAGTTAGATATATAGAAAAGTACAGTGGAAAAAAACGATTACTTGGCAGAATAAATTTAAACACGACAGCTTTATAAAGTCAGCCACAAAAACATGAGAACCTATGATAGAGTTGCAAGGAATAGCACTGTACAGTGTATCTAGTAGTTCTTCTTTAATTTCCATTATATCATTTAAACATGCTGGGCCTGAAAATTTCAGTCATTTTGCTTTTGCAATTTTTTTTTTGAGAACACCCTGTAAATGCATGAGAAAAATATATTCACTTTCCAGGTAATTATTTTGTCATAGGTTTTCTTTTGGGTGGTTTGCTTTCTTTTTCTTTTTTTTTTTTTTGGTTACACCCAGCAATGCTCAGGGGTTACTCCTAGCTCTACACTCCGTATTTACTCCCGGCAGTGCTCGGGGGACCGTATGGGATGTAGGGGAATCGAACCCAGGTCGGCTGCTTGCAAGGCAAACGCCTTACCAGCTGTGCAATCGCTCCGGCCCCTGGGTGGTTTGCTATCTATGTGAGCTCTTCAAGAGGAAGTAGAAAACCTTTATTGAATGACTATAATACATTTTTTCATGCAGAGACAAACTACTCTACCCTTTGTGATCACTGTCTCACCACTGATTATGCAGTACAGCACCTTAATGGAACTGTTTGAACAGTGGTTGAAGATAAGTGATTAATAAGGCCATAGAGATAACAAACTCAATAAACTTGGGAAGCCAGATTGACGTCTCATAGCTTGTCACAAAGTTGAGGGGGAGCTCAGTTTCTACTGACTGTCAGAATGATGGTTCTAGCTTTTCAAGTCCAGAAAAATCCATATTCCTATTGTAAAATTATATTTTGGTTGAGGAATAATAAAAAAATTAGTTGATATTTGTAAAGATGACTGGAGGGGGGGCAGGGTTATGACTCCAGTGAGAGTCTTCATGCTCTGCAAGTGTGATGTCCTGGACCTCTGACCAATGCCGAGTATGGCCATCACAACAGGATAAGAAAAATTACTGGTGGTGAGTGTGAATGTATCCGTTACCCAGACAGAAAATAAGAAAGCTTGCCCAACATTTAGAATAAGTAATCACTTGATCACTTGACATCCCATTGTTCATCGATTTGCTCCAGCGGGTGCTAGTAACATTTTCATTTGACCCTATCAAGTGCCAGTGTAGCCCAATGGCATCTGTTTGCTTCAGGAATATGAAGAGCCTCAAACTGTTCATTCAGGATCTTGATGAAGAAGTCTGACCATCTTGTAGGTAGGTGGCCACGTGATCTTTTGACGTCCCATGGGATTCAGTAGGTAATGGCTCTAGTCCAGTGGTCACCTCCAAATCGCATTAAATGTCCAGCACATCTGATTTTCGATGCCTTTGCAAAGGAGACAGCATCCCTGACTCTGGATCAACAAAGGTTGAAATTCTGGATTCCTTCTCTCACTCTCTCACTTGAGTGAGGCTTGATATTCCAAGCATAGCTCTTTCGATTCCTCTGTGAGAGACCCAGATAGTGTTCTCATCCTGCTTTTGTAGGGCCCAGGTCTCTGAGGCATATGTTAATGTAGAGAGAACGGTGGAGTCAAAGAGATGTGCCGAAGTCAGAGGTTCTTTGTCCTTTCAGCTATTTCTGCACTGTTCTTGAAGGCATTCCTGGAAGGAAGAATAAGTAATACATCAAAGTTATCACTATCAAAGATCACAACTAGGCTGAAGAGCACTCGTATTTATAGGTACAAAGGGAAACAGGTAGGACAAGGTTCAGAATATGACACTAAGAAAAAGAGCTATTGGACACAAGGGTGAACCTAAGTAGTGTGTAATAACCTGGATGACCTAAACTCTTCCTAATTACCTAGTTGATTAGCCTCTAGAAGAAAGACATCTCTGTTCCACACACTGTTTTACTGGTTCATCCACTCTAATCCTCAATAAAGATCATACACCCCACCTTTGTTAAAAATTTATAAAAGCTCCCAAATCCGGGGAGCTTCTCTCCCTGCATTTCTTTTCACTTAAATAAAAATCTTTATTCAGCCATTTGATCTCTAGTTCCTTGCTTTCAATTTTTTATTGCTTGTGGATAAGAATCTGAGCTCCTATGCCCACTATACTAGCATTAATAAAATATAAGCCAGAAAAATAAAATAATACTTAAAATTGTTAATCAAAAGAGAAAACGACTGGTAAAACTGACACTAGATCAATTAAATTTAAAAATCTGTGACACAGCTTCAGATATATATAATGAAAATTTGTCAACATTAACAGACAAACACAATCTTACAGGAAATTAAACTATTATTTAAAAAGGCTATAAAAATTTGAATTATAATTAAATTAGAGATATTATAGATTATTTCCTACAAATCAAAAACTATACTTTTTTATTAAGTTTTAAGATTGTCAAAAGTGTTATATCCTACCGAAAGTGTTATATCATTTGATCACTTGACATTCTGTTATTCATCAATTTTCTTGAGTGGGCTCCAGTAACATTTCCATTTGACCCTATCACGTGCCAGTGTAGTCCAATGGCATCTGATTGCTCCAGGAATACGAAGAGCCTCAAACCGTTCATTCTGTGTTTTGACGAAGAAGTCTGACCACACACACACACACACACACACACACACACACTTTGTCAAAGTGTTATATAGTTTCAGTAAAAATCCAATGCCATTCTTTAAATATCTAGAACAAATATCACTTCTTTTTGAATTACACAAAGACTCTGACAAACCAAAGCAGTCAATGGAGGGAATGGTTGTGGTATAATTGGTAGGTATAATAATGGAAAATTGACTTGTGACCAAGTCTAGGTTGAGAGTAGACTATGGGAATAGGAAAGTAAAAATTAGATGTTTCGATTATTTCCTAAAAAAATTACACTCATGAGGCAAAAAATATTTCCTGCACAACTTGTCATGTTTCTTTTTCTGATAGTAAACTTTGACATGAAGTAATCATTATTTCTTTGATGATATCACATAGTTCAAATGAAGTTATATGCCAATAAGGAAATATAGATGCTTTTGAATTCCAGTCATCTATGTTTCAAAATTTCTACTCCTAGCTTCAGGGACTAGGGTGTTAAGAACCCTTGCTGAAAGATAGCTGCACATGCATAGTGTATCTATTAGGGGACTACTACATTTATCCACATTGAACAAAAAATAAAATATACAAAACTTAAATTACAGTATTTTCCTAGATATGGCTATCTTCAACTCTATTAAGAATAGAATTCTAGTCGCACATTAGATAGGGTGCTTGACTTGCATGTGGCTGAACCAGGTTTGATCCTCAGTACCACATATGCTCTCCCAAGTTCTACCAGGAGTATCCCTGAGTGCAGAGTAAGGAGCCCTGATCTCTGGTAAGTCTCTCCCTGACCAAAAAAAAATCCAAAAATGACATTGTGAGCCAGGGAGATAGAACAGAACACAGGCTTTGCATGAACTAGACCTGAGTTCAATCCTTTGCACCATTTGTTTCCCCAGAGCACTGATGGGCATGGCCCTGGTGGCCCCACTCTAGCACTAAAGTGAGTAAGTACCTGTCAGTCCTGATTGCTGGTCCATGTATTTCTGGGTTTTGCCCTAAACACAGCTTGGAAACTCTTTTGCCCCCAAAAAGTGACATAATATTGAGTATCAGTGAGTTCTTTATTCAGATACACATTATGTAGCTGTTATAATTTGCGATAACATATATCTGTAATAGCTAAGCATACATATGCAATAAAATCTGTATTCTTTATATTCCAAAACCCACAGCTAATATCCTCTTTTAACAGAGACAAAACTGAGAGCATTTCCTCTAAAATCAGATGCAAGAGAAGACTGCAGGTCCTCTTACACCTGCATTTTGGTGAAAGGTCCACTTTCACCGCTGCATTTTCAAAACTTTATTGGAAGATCTACCAAAGCAATCTGGCAAGAAAATTAAAGGAATTCAAAATGGCAAGAAGTCAAACTATCACTATTTGCAGATGACAGATTGTACACAGGAAATACTAAAGACTCCAAAAATTAGTAAGAATAAAATTAGTAAGAACAGTGGCAGGCTACAAAATCAATATACAGAAATAAGTAACTGCCTATGTAAGCAATGATGTAGGTGAGAAATAATTTTAAACTATCCTGTTTATAATGTCAAAATGTAGATATTTAGGAATCAATTTATCAAAAGACGTAAAATACCTAGTGTAAACTACAAATCAACTCCAAAACAGTAATAGAAGAACAAGGAAATGAAAGCATAATGATGTATTGTGTTGGGTGACAGGCCTAGCTAGCTTGGGAGGTTTGCTGTTTAATACACTTACAGTTTAATATATTTACCTGTTCTTAAGTCAGGGTTCATGCTAATGCGATTTCTCTTTTGTGTAAACACTGATGGAGGTGTGGCAGTTGCAAGAATCATTTTGACTCTGAATCTGTTACATTCTGAAATATTACTATAATCTCTACTAGAATTTCAAACTGCTGCTTTAAGAAATAAAAGAGGAAACAAGGAAATAGAGTCACATTCCCAGTTCATTGATTGAGAAATTAACATTGTCAAAATGGCAAAACTCCTAGAACTTTATGAGATTAATTGTGGTCCCTATAAGGATACTCATGACATTCTTCAAAGATATTGACCAAATACTCCTGAAATTTGTATGGAATAATAAACCCCCATGGGTAGCTAATGAAATCCTTGGGAAAAAGAAGATGGGAGGCATCACCTTTCCCAACTTTAAACTGTACTACAAAGCCTTAGCAATTAAAACAGCATGGTCTGGGAATAAAAACAGACCTGGAATAGAGTTGATTATTGTGACAAACATCCTCAAGTACAGGATAATTTAGTCTTTAATAAAGGAGTAAAAAGTACAAAATGGAGGAAGGAAAGATCTTCAGCAATTGGGGCTGTGAAAACTGGGCGGATACATGTAAAAAAATTAATTTGGGCCTCTGTCTAACACCATGCAAAAAAGTCAGATCAAAATGGATTAAAGATCTCAATATCAGACCAAAATCCATAAAATACACCGAAGAAAACATAGGAAAAATCTTTCACAATATTGAAGCTAAAGGAATCTTCAAAGATACACAGGTAACACTAATACATGTCCAACAATAGATGACTTGCCTGGATAAAGTCATGCTTTTCTGAGGAATAATTTTATATCCTCGAAATAATATCTTAAAAGGTACCTTTTTGGAAAAACAACTTTGAGAAATATCTAATTCTCAAAAAATTAAAAATTGAGCTTCCATATGACAAATAAATCCACTTCTTGACATCTACATCAAGGGCCCAAAAATTATGCTAAGAAAGATATTTGTGCTCCTTTGTAAATTTCACTACTATTCACAAGAGCCAAAACCTGAAAACAATGAAAATGTCCCCAAAAAGATGTCTGGATAAAGAAACTGAGTAGACAGTATTCTATTGTATATGTATATTACTTGTATAAAAACCTGATCTTTCCCCTTTGAGTTTCAGTAAATGCTCGGGATGAGAGCATTCTACTCTGAATATACCACCTACACAACAGAGCCTGGCAAGCTACCCATGATTTATATGATATGCCAAAAATCCAGTAACAATTATGAACCTCATTCCCATGACCTGAAGGAACGGCTTGGGGCTTTTTCTGTTCCTGGAGCAAGCAGATGCCCCAGGGGTACATTTCCTTGCAACAGGACATATGGAGATGTTACTGCTGCCTGCTCAAGCAAATCAATGAACAACGGGAAGTTAAGTGATACAAGTGATACTGTGTATATATAATATATAATATATATTATATATACATATATATGTATATATAATGTATATATACTTTATACATATAATATACATATAATATACAAAAGTTGAAAATGAGGTTGAAATATATAAACAGAGTTGTAGTCAGTTGAATATTTAAGCTGGTACAGATGAAGAGCTCTCTGATTCCAAGGCTTCATCTTCTGCTGACTAGACCATACTGCTTCCCAAATCAATTAGCTCAACCCCTGCTAGCTAATGAACGACTTCATCATTACAGGTTCATGTGCTGAGCTTGAGTTGCTGGCAGACAACAGCCCAGGGAGTCTCTTGATTATGGAAAATCTCCAGAAGTCCTGATCTATTTAAACCTGTTTCCGTTGATGCTCATATAGGTTTATGCACCTGTGTATAAATTTAGGGTTTCTTTGAGAGTCATGGGGTGTTTCATTCATTTTGCTTTTATGACATATTTTACAAACACTGTAAGGAATAAATTGGTATCTTTTCTTTCTTTGTAAGGCTCTCATGTATTAATAGTCACTTCTTGGCTCCAATATATCCTTTTTGAGTCTTTCCTTTTAAAATATCTTTAAAAAATTATAATAGAAAAAAAATCTGCATTCTCTTTAAGACAAAAATGAATCTCTAGAAACTTATTTTATTTTATTTACTTATTTTTTTGCTATTTTTGTGTCACACCCGGCGATGCTCAGGTGTTTCTCCTGGCTCTGCACTCAGGAATTACTCCTGGCAGTGCTGGGGGACCATATGGGATGCTGGGGATCAAACCCGGGCCTGCATGGGCCGGCCATGTGCAAGGCAAAGACCCAACCCGCTGGACTATCGCTCCCGGCCCCATGAAACATATTTTAGCAATTTGAATAATATTGAGTATGGATTAAGTAATATTAACATTAATTAATTGATAATAAGGACGACTGAACTGCTTTATTTACTTCCCCCTAAAACCAATTGGAATTATTAATATTCATATTTAAACTTTCTCTTTTACATGCAACTTACAAGTCCGTGTAAAGCAGTGCCAAACACTTAAGGACTGAAGTTAATTGTCATCTATAAGTTACTAGTAGCAACTGAAGCCTGAACAACTCCCATATGTCTTTTTCATCATTGTAACTCTTAACTAATTTTTATCACATACATAGGGGTATCAAACTGTTATAATATTAGCTCTGTGTTTTGTCATAGGATTAAATATATTAGCAAAGGGGAATACTGTATTTCCATAAGAAATCACATAGTTTATACAATATTTCATCTACTTAACTATGCCATAATGATATGTATGATATTATTGAACAATGGACTTTTATTTTGTTCCCTAATGATATATTGAATGGTATTATGCCTTTGTTCAATTCTCCAGACCTTTTTAGCTGTTTGTTTATCCTCACATATCGATTCTATTACCATTTATTTAAAAGAATACCTCTGTGTGTTCCCAGAAAAGTTCTAAAGACCAAAATTTGTGGATTTGAATTTTATTTACTTCCTTTGATCTATTTAGTAAATTTTGGTTGAGTTCTTTATTACATATATAATTTCATATAAGTGTAAATGTGTCTATTATCCATCTTCTTAAATTCTCATAAAAATTTGTGTCACTTTGGACAGGAACTATTCCTTATGGTGAGAGATGAAGTCAGGACAGGTTTCTTCTTTGAAACAGTGAAACTATTGGCATTTGGCAGCTTTGTTCTTTGTTCTGTCCTGAGAATTAAAGAATGTTGGTAGCTTTCCTAGCTTATGTCCATTAGATTCCAGGAGTAATTCCACTGCCTCAATGTGGCAAATAAAATTGTCTCTATACATTTCCAAATATGATGTGGGAGGGAAAGCAATGCTGCTCTGACCAATTGAGAACCACTGAAAATCCTGGAGAAAGCATTTTATAATCTGCTATTTGCTTTAACTTGATGACATTTAAAGCAAGTCACCTTCACCAAAAAGTAAAGCAGTACCACATAAAACCTACGAACATAAAACTATTAACAATTTTTAATATTCTAATATATGTTTAAGGTTGATATTTTTTATTATATTCCGACCAACAGACTTAAGACTTATTTGGCCCATAGAATATGATGGAATTCATAGTGTGCCAGTTATGAGTATATGGTCTCAAAATGCCCTGTTTCCTCTCTACCTGGCTTTCACTTGAACCATTGAGCTACCCAGATGAGCTTATCTGAAAGTATATATTGAAGATGAGACCAGATGTAGGAAAAACAACCATCCAAGGAGATGACTCCTGAGACCAGCCAGCATGAAAATGACCTGCCAGTTGAGTGCAAGTTCATGAGGATATTCAGCTGAAATCATAAAATACCAAATCACAGGTTTAAAATTACGTAAGTGCTAATCACTTAAGCCACTAGATTTTAGGGTTCTTTATTTTTTCTGTTATAAAGAATGATCAAATCAATTGTTATGTCTACTTTTTATTTTTCAGGTAATTTTTAAAACTGTGAACAGACTTACTCCTTTATTCTCTCCTACTTTACCACGCACCATACAGTGAGGGATCCCATAGGTGATTTCCAAAGGGAAATGATTGATCACGATCCACGATCTTCCCGTTAATCATCTATTTGCTAGGCGGGCACCAGTAATATCTCCATATGTCCTGTCTCAGCCAGTAGAGCAAAGGGCATCGGCTTGCTACAGGAACATAAAGAGCCTCAAACCATATTTATCATGGGAATGACCTAATATATTTACTGGCATTGGCATGTAAATAAAAAAGGCTATTCAAACACCTCAAAACATTTATATCCCTCGTGTGGCTGGTGAATGGCGCACCATGTGCGTGGTATCTGTAATGGGCCGACTAGACCCACCATGCCTTCCTCTGCCAAGGAGGCAGAACCGCTTCACAATCTCTACAGATAAACCTTGCATATCGTGCTGTCTGAACAGACTGCGCTTGGGCACCGCTCCCTCGCAGTGCATGCCCCACCCCCCCCCCGCCCCCCCACCCCCCACCACCACCCCGATCGCACCCACCCTGCAGCAGTTTCTTCCTCAATCCGCCCGTACTCACTTAGACATGGGGCAGCGGTTCCCTCCCTCCAGTCGTAGGCAGTGGGGGCTGGTGGGGCCTTGGCCCACCACCCGGCAAACCACACAACCAGACGACCCCCCCGCACCCAGGGCGCCGTTCCACATCTGACTTCCCTCTCTTCAGAACCCACCCAGCCGACCAGCCCACAGCCGGATCCGACACCCACCCTCAGCAGTTTCTTCCTGCCGGTATCTGGTCGAGACTTTAGACATGGGGCAGGCGGTTCCGCTCTCCTGCCCAGCCTAAGCTGGTGGGTCTAGCCTTGGCCCACCCCCGGCAACCTCAAACACCAGACACCCCCACGCACTCCATGGCGCGCCATTTTCCACACGGCTTCCCTCTCTTCAGACTCCACCCCGACAGCCCATAGCCCGGACATGACACCCACCCTCAGCAGTTTCTTCCATCGCCGGTATGCTGGTCGAGACTCTTGACATGGGCAAGTGGTTCCTCTCCCTGTGCCCAGCCGTTCATGAGGCATCGGGGGGATGGTGGGTTCCTAGCCTTGGCCCACCACCCGGTAGAACCTCATAACAAGCCAGACGACCCCACGCACTCCATGGGCGCCGCCATTTTCCACATCGGACTTCCCCTCTCTCTTCAGAAATGATTGAATAACAAGCTTTATTTTTCATGTTTTAATATGCTCCCTCCTGATTTATAATAACATTTTGATCAATTCCAATATGAAAATATCTTTATAATAGCTAATAGTAATACTTACATTAACACGGTATTTCATATAAGCAGGTTTAATGGTAATTAAATTCATAATTGAGATTTGGCCAAAAAATATGAGGATACAAAACTTAGAATCCCTGGGGCCAGAGCGATTGTCCAGCAGGTCGGGCGTTTGCCTTGCATGCAGCCGGCCCATGCCGGCCCAGGTTCCATCCTCGGTATCCCATATGGTTCCCTGAGCACCTGAGCACCGCCAAGAGTAATTCCTGAGTGCAGAGCCAGGAGTAACCCCTGAGCATTGCCGGGTGTGACCCAAAAAGCAAAAAAAAAAAAAAAAAACTTATAATCCCTTTGGCTTAATGGATTTAATGTATAGGAATCAGTATCGTATTCTGGTATAATACTTTGTATTGTTCATTTAAAAGCTTTGGACATGTTGTTTTCATTTTTTGTTCTATTTGATTAAATTTACTGAGTATTTTGGCTTCCTTTACCTGTTAAAATGGGTCTGTGTAATGGAATTGATCAGTCACTTGTCACTTGTCTTCCCATTGTTCATCAATTTGCTCAAGAGGGTGCCAGTACCATTGGGAATGAGGTCCATTATTGTTATTGTTTTTGGCATATTGAATACACCACAGGTAGCTTGCCAGGCTCTGCCATGGTTCTGGGTTCATCCCAGGAGGCCCATTCTTTTTCTATGTCAGACCATCAACCACCCAGAGCCCACAGGACAGAACCCTGGGGGTGTAGGCAAGTCTGTCTCCTGTCTGCCATCTGCCTACATAGCCGGGCACCACAGCAACACCTGCAACACCTTTGATGGGCAAAAGAACCAATCAGTAGCCCACAATAATGCAAGATACAAGTGAGACTGTTAGATGTTAACTGTAGAAAGTATTGTCTAGAACTATTTTCAGGGAGTGATGTAAATAATATATTTGGAGATTTGTGTTTCAATTAAATATAGTTATTACTTATACATTTATTCTTTTAAAAGTCTACTTGGTTTCATGATGACAATAATACAAAAAATCATTTATTTATGGATACTTACATGATTAACATCTGTATGTATATAGTGAAGAATACGAGAAGTGGGAACAAGGTTGCGTCTTTAGAATTGAGACATACATGTATATAATTAATCTTTAGAGGGTATGGTCTGAGAACTATAAAGAAACTCTTGTTTGGTAGAAAACACAAGTTACAACACCTTGAACAGTGGTTAATCATACATATAACCAACCAATTACATAGCTTTGAGTTTCTACAGTGAGCATAATGGCATTTTCAGTTATATCCCTACATACTTAAAGACAAGAAATATATATCCTAGGTCTACACATCATGTAAGTAGGTTTTTTCAGTTATGAAGCCTCTAGGTTCCATGTACCCTCTGTGATTGTATAGATTCTACAATTCTATTACTCCTACCTTTAGTAGTTTATCCTGTGCAATGCTGAATATTTAATATAGTTTTGAAATAAGAATATTTTAAAATATTGGCATATTGCAGCATATCTGATAAGAGAAATAACCACAACCAAGCAAATCTTGGCCAATATTTTTAATATACTGCTTATAAGTTTCTTAGTAACAAACATCCAGTTGGTATGATGTAATTATTTTGTTTAGGGGGAAGATGGAGCTTATAAATATAAATTTGGATAAAATAGGAATTAAAAACTGGGCCAGTGTGATAGTCCAGCAGGTAGGGTGTTTGCTTTGCACCACGACCGACCCAGGTTTGATCCCGGCATCCCATATGGTCCCCTGAGCACCGCCAGGAGTAATTCCTGAGTGACAAGCCAGGAGTAGCCCCTGAGAATCGCCAGGTGTGACCCAAAAAGCAAAAAAAAAATCATTTCTTATCAATAGCATGGGCTTTTAGTACTTATGTTAAATTTAAATCTAGGGAGAAAATAT
The DNA here is from genome assembly GCA_021461705.1 of Cryptotis parvus. NCBI lineage: Eukaryota > Metazoa > Chordata > Mammalia > Eulipotyphla > Soricidae > Cryptotis > Cryptotis parvus. The sequence goes on from JAJIBD010031249.1 coordinate 95,536, forward strand.
TATAGCATCATTATTTTTTCCCAAAGGAAATTATATATCAGCTATAGGAATTTACAATGTACTTGGTTTCTATTAATGGTCCTCCTTCACAAGGCATGTGGTATCCCTTATCAGGCCTCTTCATTTCTATTTGTAGTTTCCCAACCTCCCTGTGATGAGTTCTCTTCTTAAGTAACATTCTTTTCAACTGTTTTAATTTCTCTTGGGAGAAGAGATGTTCCTTAGTTAGAATTAACAGCCAGCAGAAAAGACACGTTTTATTCCCAAGTAATAGTTTAATCATGTCACCCATAAATTGATCACCAAGACATCAACTTCTCTAGACAAAGTCATTTGCAAAGATTTGAGAATTTTATATTCATGTACCCACCGGGATTACTTCTGGAAGTTTGATTAACACTTCAAGTTCAATGCATCTAAAATTGCCCAAATACTCCTCTTTTATTTTTGATTTCTATTTGTATTTTTACTATTGTTCACCAGAAGCCATGTAAGTAATACAGACTTATAACCTTCTCATTCTCTCTCCTTTCTTTTTTAAGGTTAAAAAGGTTTTATTTGGAAGTTTGGGGAGTTGGGGAGTGGAACATGCTCAAGAGAGAATGTGGGCTTCTCCTGAGAGGAAAAGGAGCCCCAGTACACATCCCAACATTAGATATGAAAGTACACATCTCAAGAGGGGAGAGGCAGGCAACACGTGTGCTCAGGCACTACATGCGCTCAGTAGCAACACATGAACTCAGACAGCATATGCACCTCCTTATTCTCTTTATCTGATTCTTTCCCAAATCTTAGCAATCCTGGTGTTTATTTCACTTTTGATTTTGTTAGTCTTGAGAACACCCAGTGGTTCTCTGGGCATTCTCCAGTTCTCCAGTTCTGTGCTCCAGGGTTTGCGGAACTCTCTGTGTGTGTGTGTGTGTGTGTGTGTGTGTGTGTGTGTGTGTGTGTGTGTGTGTGTGTGTGTGTGGTGATGGGGATCAAACCTGAGTCAACTGTGTACAGGGTAGAAGGTAAGTGCCTTAACCCTAGCTCTCACACACTCTCTCTCTCTCTCTCTCTCTCTCTCCTCTCTTGCCTCCTCAAACCCATTTATCCCCACCACATTATTATTGATTCCTTAAAGGCTTTCAGCATCATTGCTTTAATAGCAAAATATCCATCCTTCTGACCAATTTCAGAGTGTTTACTGCATTAACTTCAGTAATCTCTCTAAATTGTACATTTAATCATGGAATTTACTTGTTTAAACATTTCCTTTTTAATAAAGCAGGGTAGCAAATGCCTGCAGAGACCAACCAGGTACAGAATTTAATGAAAAGAGCAGCCAGCCAACTTTAGTCACCTGGAAATCCTGGTTTTTCCCTAAAGCAGGCAATTACTAAGCTCTAGCCAATTGTCATAGTACAGAAATGTGGGCTCAGTGAAGCCCAGATGGTCCAATATTTCAAGAGATGCCAAAAAATTTGTGTGAAATATTCCAATTTAAAATGATTACTTAGAATTAATTTATAATGCTTCTGCCCTAGATGGATAAAGTTAAATCGTCTTCGCATGTTAGTAAGAGTTTCTATTATTTGCTCCAATTTTTCGTATTTCCTTTTTCAGTTTAATCCTCACAATTTACATTGCAATAAGCCAATAACATTTGTTGTTTTAGCTAGCTTCTTCAATTCTGTGCTTTCTTGAATACTCCATTTATTCTGATTGTCTGCTAGTCAACTGCATATTCTTTATGTGCAGATGAGATAAGTTTTCCTGACTGTTGAATGCTTACCACTCTCTAGTATATCATTGTTAGTTATCATGACATTTTGCAAATCTGTAACTGCAACTATAGTCTGCATTCCTATCCTTCCCTGTTGAGATCTTTGGAAAAGGAAATAGGCCTCCATCTCTCTCTCTCTCTCTCTCTTTTTTTTTGCTTTTTTGGGTCACACCTGGCAATGCTCAGGGGTTACTCCTGGCTCTGCACTCAGGAGTTACTCCTGGTGGTGCTTGGGGACCATATGGGATGCCGGGGATTGAACCTAGGCCAGCACAGGCTGGCCGCATGCAAGGCAAACACCCTACCCTCTGGACTATCGCTCTGGCCCCAACCTCCATCTCTTTCAATCCCCATCTTTCATATGGTCCCTGGCACATTTTAGGTACTCAATAAATATTGAGTGAATAAACTGTTAAATGATTAAATAATTTCTTACCCCATTCAGAAAATAAATATTTTGGTTTGTTATTTTGGGGACCATACCCAGTGGTGTATACTTCTTGCTCCTGACTTTGTGCTCAGTGATCACTTTGGGCTGTGCTCTGGGGAACATAAATTGGTGTCAGTGATCAAACCAGATTGGTTGCATGTAAGGCAACTGCCCTGCCCACTGTACTTAATCTATCCAGTCTCAGAAAAATATGTTCATTGAGTAAAGAACCCCAGAAGAACATTTGATCTCAAGTATTTCTATCTAGAGTACAACGAGGGGAGATATCACACAATTATTTGAGCTAATACAAGATTTTCAGAAAAATTGTGTTGGATGCAACCTCTGATTTGTAAAAATATCCCGTAGATTTAGGATCTAGAACTCTGAGAAGGGATCTAGTCAGGAGATGGCGCATGTAGAGTAAAAATACAAACTCTTCTAGGATATTTAGAAAAACTAGAATCTGGGATCAACTATGCTTGCTTATGCAAATAACTGTTACTGAGAAAAAAAGGTGAGAGAATGAGGTAATAATACCATGATAGCAAAAACAAAAAGTTTTCTCTGGCATTAGACACTCCTTTAAACACTCTTTTCTTCCAGTCTAAAGATATTAGCAGCTTACAGAGAAGAAACATGCTTTGCAGAATGCCAGTTCCAACATCAAATTGATGAGTATGCAGAAATGAGTTCTAAAGAAATAATCCCTGGAGAAAATAACTGGCAGCGGGTCTTGGGATCGCTGGAAAACTACAGTAAAGACAGAGACAGTTTACACTGAATAACATCTAGAGGCTCTGCTGGGCTCCCCAGCAGAGCCTCGCAAAAGCCAGGGGACACCACGCCACTCCATGAGGGCTTCCATTTTCCACATATGGACTTCCCCCTCTTCAGAACTCCATCCAGCAGACCAGCCCATCACAGCCCGGCTCATCGAGATCCACCCTGCAGCAGTCTTTCTTAAATCCGGCCCAGGTATGCTGATCCAGAGACTCACAGACATTGGGCAGAGCTGCTATTGGCTCTCCCTGTGCCAAACCGCTCACAAGGCACACGGGAGGGGGATAGCGGGTTCTAACCTTGGCCCGCCACCCCAGCAGAGCCTCCCAACAAGACAGACAACCCCCACCTCTACATCCGGACTTCCCCCTCTTCAGAACTCCACCCAACATACCAGCCCATCACAGCCTGGCTCGTGTGGCTGCAAGTGCCCACGCAGTTCATCAATATGCTGGATTTAGAGATGACTACAAGAGTATGCTACCCACACGGCAGAGCCTGGCAAGCTACCCGTGTCATATTTGATATGCCAAATACCAGTAACAATTATAGACCTCATTCATTCCCATGACCTGATGGAATGGTTTGAGGCTCTTTATGTTCCTGAAGCAAGCAGGTGCCCTTGGGCTCTACTTGCATGAGACAGGTCATATGGGGATGTTACTGGTGCCCGCTCGAGCAAATCAATGATGAACGGGAAAACAGTGATACAGTGACAGTGAACATCTAGAGACCCAACTAAAGCGGAAGTGGATGATTCATTCCTGCGCTGAAACTCATCACTTAAAACTCATTTCCACAGGAATTAATCTGCTGAAAAATTCAGGTATGTGTTTTTGTGACTGATATCTCCAGACTTTTATGGAGTCAGAATGGGCAATCTCACCCCACCTTCTGTTACATCTGAAGCCCTGGCACACACACACACACACACACACACACACACACACACACACACACTCAAAGCTGCCACCAAGCCAACAACTATTTAAAAAGTTAACTCCAGCTGTACCATCTGATTAAAATTATGAGCTTTCTAGAGCATGCAGACACATGAATCTCAAACACTGACACTGATAAATCACTAGCAGCACACCAGATTGTCTGGGATGTAACATATAAGGCAACCAATCTCAATTAACAAAATACGAACACAAGAAGGCTTAGTCTGTAACTGTTGCAGGACTCCTCTAAGAGCCTCTGCATCTGCCCTGGATTGCCTCCTGCAAATCACTTCGTAGATAAGGGGTAGTTTAAATGTGGCAGTTTATCTGACCATGTATTCTGTACTAGCTGGTGTAAATATTCTCTCATGCTACCACAATCATCTTGGGAATAGCTAGATCATACCAGCATATTTGCCTGGCCACATTGGATCTCTAAGTAATTAGACCAGAGAGAAATGCTGTTTGCCTCCAAGCAAGCAAGCAAGCAAGCATGTCTCCCTGATAACTCAAAGGCAACTAAAATACAAAACTACTGTGAAGTAGATGAGACTCTTGTGAAGGCTTGGAGAAATATTTAACTGGCATTAGTATTAATCTTTGGTATAGAGACATGCCATCTCAGAAACCCCCTTCTCTACCCTGTAAAGGCATTTCCAGACAGATCTTGGCTCAAAACATTAGCATATAATAGAGCCTAGGTGAGGTGCTGGGAGAAATTACCTGAGCGGATTTGACCCTTCCTGCCAGGGAAAGTTACATTTAGCTTATAGCTCCTCCCAGCTGTGCTAGGAGTCTTTGAATTAGCTCTGGGTCCTTGTAAACAGCCAGAAGTTCTCCTGAAGTTGCTATATTTCTATAGAGCTATTTTCTTGTTTTCATCTCTAGATAGCCCAGCCCAGAATGGGCTGGACTGGGGAGTTTGGGTGGATTTCTAGCTATAAAATAAGCTGCAAGAAGAAAGAAGCTTCTTTCTTTTTTTCCCCTTTTGCCATTTTGGCTTCCCTTGGTGTTTTGCTTCTCAGTCCTCTCCATTCTCTGTTGGGCCTCAACACGTGGTGGCAGCCGTCTTGGCCTACACCTGGGAACCTAGACTCTGGAGGCTTTTCCTGCTCTTGGATTGTATATTGGAACTTGTGATAGTAAAGCCCTTTTAAAACTGCATCAGATTCCTGAGTTTTCATCCATTCCCTGCCGGCTTTGGAGGTAAAAAAGGGAACTCGCTTCCTGGCACTGTTGGGGACCCCAACAGCGTTCCCCGACATGTAACAACATCTTAGTAATCTCTTATACAAGGACTGAAGGTATCCATGGTGAGATATAACAATTTACACTAATGTTCTTCTAAGGAAATATTCTTGGATCATTTTGTTAGTAAATTATTGATAACAAACAATATTTGAGAAACAATTGAGGGCCTTTTATGAGGGCAAGCTAAAGGTTGGGAATACTGGAGGTTATGGTGAAGGGAAGGTATGGTGTGGTATTGGTGTTGAAATATTGAATGCCTGGGGCAAATCATCATGAATTACTTTATAAACTTCATTGTTTATATAAAGTGTAGGGTAAAGATTTATGTATGTATACCTATTTTCATAAAATTTTCACAATATATTAACACAGAATTGCTTTAAAGGTTTTATTAATGACAGGTGAGATGATTATTACCCTAACACGTTCTAAGTATGACATAAAATTTAATATAGTATATTTTAGATTTCAGAGTTGCACATGTATATATGTAAATAAGAATAGGTATTTTTATTATATTGTATGTTCAGGGGTTTCTCCCTGGCTCTGCACTCAGGAATTACTCCTGGCGGTGCTCAGGGGACCATATGGGATGCCGGGGATCGAACCGGGCCAGCTTAGGCCGGCGGCGCATGCAAGGCAAGCGTCCTACCCGCTGGGCTACCGCTCCGGCTCACGGCAGAGCCTGGCAAGCTACCCGTGTTGTATTTGATATATGCCAAATACCAATAACAATTATAGACCTCATTCCGGAATGGATTGGGGCTCTTTATGTTCCTGGAGCAAGCAGATGCCTTGGGCTCTACTAGCATGAGACAGGACATATGGAGATGTTACTGGGGCCCGCTCGAGCAAATCGATGATGAACGGGAAGACAGTGATACAGTGATTATATTGTATTAAATGGTTTCAGTTTTCTTATTTGCATAGTCAAAATCATATAGTAATCACAAATTGGCTCATACTGATTTATTTTAATGATCATTTGATTTGCCGTTTCTTAAAATTTTGTTGGAATAAGCAATTTAAGGTAAATTTGTTATGTGCCTAAGGGGACAAGTTGGGATAGGAGAGAAACTGGGAATATTGGTGAACAGAGATCACATGGTGGTGTTGGAACATTGAATTCTTGAAACAACTGTATAATGAACAACTTTGTAAATTGTGGTGTTTTCAATATTTTTTTTTTTTTTTTTTGCTCTTTGGCTCACACCCAAGATACTCAGGGGTTACTCCTAGCTGTTTGCTCAGGAATTACTTCTGGTGGTGCTAGGGTGACTGTGTGGGATGCCAGGGATCAAACCCAGGTTGGCTGTGTGCAAGGCTAACACCCTATCTGCTGTGCTATCGCCCCAGTCTCTTTAATAAAAATTAATTTAAAAATTCCACAATATATTCCATAAAAGAGCTTTGGAGACCAAAGGAAAACACAAAAATCTTGCCAAATCCCATTGAAGTTTTGTTTGTGTTGGCAGAAGGGGTTCAGGGGCAGTTATACTTCGCAGTACAGAGGGGCAAAGTCCAGCTCTGTGCTCAGGGGTCACTCTTGGCAGTGCTTGGGGAACTATGAAGTGTTAGGAATGGTAACTGGCCTCCAGCATACATTGCATCTGCTCATTGAACTCTCCCTCTGGCCTCAAATTTCACTGAAACAATTTTATTAAGTATTAAAAAGCAATTATGCCTACTACTTCTATTTGAATTTTGCATCTTCATAAAGTATAAAACATACAATTGGATTATGTTATATCTAGCATGCAAAATAAAAATAAGAAGAAATGTCATTGCCTATGCAAACAGGTATCTTTATGTTTATAATTCACTTTACTTTTTTATGATTTTTTATTTTTACAATTACAAAGATATACAATTAAAAATTTCATATTTGGGTTTTGGTCATACAGTGTTCCAGCACCTATCCCGCCACCAGTGCCCATCTCCCACCACCAACATCCCCGGTTCCCTCCCCCTCCCCAGCCCTCCTCCATGGCAGGTTCTTTATTTTTTTCCATTTCTCTCTCTTTCTCTTTTCCTTCCCCTCCAGACTATGGATTACAGAACATACATTAAAGGGTTGTCATGTGTATCTTTTTGCCTCTATTTAATGCTCGGTTCTAGGTTGGCATTAGTACCCTCGACAATTGTTAGCACACTGTTCCATTTTCTGTCTTACCTAGCCTCTGATTCCCACACGTTTGTGATAATTTCCACCTTTGACAAGACCTCCTGATATATGTTTCACTTGACCTTGGATATTGGTATCATAATATGTACCTATATATTTATGTTATGCAGATAAATGCAGTCATTCTGTATCTGTCTCTCTCCTTCTGGCTAATTTCGCTCAACATAATCTTCTCCATGTCCATCCATTTATAGGCAAATTTTATAACTTCACTTTTAATAGAAATTATGGCATTTTTATTTTTAAGACACTAAATTATTTATTTTACTTAGGTGTTTCTATCAACCACTATAGCAGAATGTATAAGCTATGTTGCTATAATGTAAGTTCTTTGAGAGTAGGGGACTTTGTTCTGTTCATGAATAGTTGTACAAACAGTGGTACTACATAACATTGTAGGTTTTTTAAGAAATATTTGTTGATATTTCACAAATGCATTCTAAATATAGAAGGAATATTTTGTAAATTAAGACTTGGGGAGTATTTGGGTCACACCCAGCATTGCATAGGGCTTACTCTGGCTCTGTGCTCACAGATTACTCCTGGCAAGGCTCAGAGCACCAAAATGCAATGTTGGGGATTGAATAGGGGTTGGCAGTTGCCAGGAAAGCTCCTTAGACTCTGTGCTTGCTGTCTGTTCCCCAAAATAAATATTTTAGGGGTTGGAGTGACAGTACAGCAGGTAGGGTGTCTGGCTTGCACACAGCCCACCCGGTTCAGATATCAGGCACCCCCTTCCAGGAGTGATCCCTGAATGTAGAACAACAAAAGTAAGCCCTGAGCAAAGTGCTTTGACCATCCACTCCCCCAAAAAAGAGTCCTAAATATTTCTGAAACATGTTCCTAATTCTGGACCCTATCTTTCTCAAGTTTTTATGTGTTAATTAAGGGTCAGAGACTGAGCTCCATAGTAAAGTACCTGTCCTTGGATATATAAGACTTGGGTTTGATTCCTGACATCAATAAAATTTATTCAAACAGTTAAGGTAGAGTACATTCATTAGTACACAAGGCCCTAATTTTGATCCCCAGTATTGCAAAACAACAAAATCACTATCACTATCACTATCACTATCACTATCTTCCTGTTGATCATCTATTTGCTAGAGCGGGCACCAGTAATATCTCCATATGTCCTGTCTCATGCTAGTAGAACCCAAAGGCGTCCGCTTGCTCCAGGAACATAAAGAGCCTCAAACCATTATATTAGGTCATGGGAATGACCTAATATAAATGTTACTGGTATTTGGCATATCAAATAGGACACCCATATGGTCCCCCGAGCACCGCCGGGAAGTGATTCCTGAGTGCATTCCTGAGTGCCGGGTGTGACCCAAAAAAGCAAAAAAAAAAAAAAAATCACATAACTCAGAAACCTCTTCCCTACTGAACCTGGAAGGCTCAGTCTCGGGGCCCAAATTACTGGAGCCTTCTCTGGATGGGTCAGGCTGAGTGACTGCCATGTTGGAGAGTCCAGCACTCCACCCACCCACACTTTCTTCTGTTCGCATTTTAACAGCCCACCCCTATGGTCATCTCAGAGAGAAGCTGCAGCCCCACAAACCTGTTAGGCCCAAATAGCCATGGTGCTGAATCATCCTGGTGACACAGCTGCTGGAGCGAGACAGTCTAGCAACATCTCCAACTTTCACAGTACTGACAGTCCAGTACAATCTCAGAAAATTAGATGAGATAGTTGTGTAGAAGCCCACTAAGCTTTATTAGTGAAATCAATAGAACAGAAGCTCAGCTAGCACTAAATCCTTGTACAATTACTTTGATAACACCATTGTGGGACATATATTGTAACAAACAATATAAATTATTTTTTGCCTGCTAAGGAGGCAGGCTGGAGATGTGGGTGGGTAAATTGGGACTTTGGTGGAGGGAAGGTCACACTGGTGGTGGATATTGAATATGAGATATCACTATATCATGAACAGCTTTGTACATTCCAGTGTTTTAAATAGTTTCAAGTGGGAAAAATTTAAAGTGTGAATATAAACAAACATCAACAGCACATAAACTCTTCTCCCTTGCCGCCTGCAAACATTATACAATAAAGCAAAAGAAAAATTGAAGTTGAGCTGGACTGGCAGCACAGTGATTAGAGGTCCTAACTTGTGTGTAGCCAATCTGGGTTCCATCCCATGCATCCTCTGAGCATGGAGTGGTCCCTTAGCATCACCCATCATAAACTAAAAACAAAGGAAGAAATTTAAGTTGGTCTATTCATTGCAAACAGGTACCTTGGTAAACATTGGCAATTTATAACTTTTTCATGTGTCTTTTTCATTTGTCTTGTGCAAATCAGTATATTCAACTGTACATATTATTTTGATTATTTCATGAAGCTTATTCTACCATTGGTTGATATTTTAGTGAAGAATCATTCATACCTGATACTTTTTGTACAGAATATTTGTTCAGTCTAATCATTTAGATAAAATAATAAGCCCAATATTTAATAATATCTAGTTTATATATAAGAATATATTACATATATTGAATAGTTTCTATTTCTATAAAGAACGTTCATGAAAAATAGTTCTTATACATTTTTGAAATTTCTCTGGAATGAAGAGATCAAGTATAAGCTAAATTATCTATTCAAATACCAAACTTACATTTTTAAGCAGAAAATTCTGATAAGCTATTTATTCCACACCATTGCCAACACTTAACAATTGTGTTACCAAACTTCTACTTTATAGATTACTTCTCACATAATCAATTAAAAAATCTCATTGGTTTCATTTGTGTTTTTTTAATTATGAGGTTGTGGAACTTTCTATTTATTAGCATATTAGTGAATTGATTGTTAATACTTTAGTGTTTGGCATCTTATTATAATTTCAACATTTACTGTAAAACTTTATATACTTTTAATTTTAATGTTTTCTTAATTTTTCAAAATTAAAACTGTTAGGTGTGTATCTAAGCTTTTCTGCATATATTTTGTCACTGTACTAATACAATTTAATATTAAATTGGTTTCCTTTCCTTGCTGATTTAAGAGGCCATATTTATTAAATGCTAAATTCTCACACATTCATAAATTTAGTCCTTTATTGTGTACCACTGATCTGTATTTCCACTTAGAATCAGTATAGGTATTGTGGAAACTACTATGACTTTCTATTTAGTCTTGACTTCCAAAGGTAAGGGAGAAGAAATTTCTCAATCCTTTTGTAGAAAAACTTATTAATATCTTCACAATCTTACTCTTTAAAATGAAAGCTATACAAGTGTAAATTCTAAGACTCTCTAAATTTGCATTTATAATATGTATTTTGGTCATGGGTTAGGGAAGTTCAAATGCAGAGATGTTCACAACTTCATAGTTCTATTCAGAGACCACTCTTGGCAGTGCTCAGGGTACCACCACATGAGGTGCTGGGATCAAAGTGGTATTGGCCATAAGCAAGGTAAGTGCCATAATTCTGAATAGTCCTTTCTGCAGACAAAATATTTTATAATATATAACTTTCCTCTATACAAACAATAAACTATATCAGTATAAATCTTTTAAAGTGTCTTCAGCAGAGAATAATTGCCTTTCCAATAATTTCTTTTTCTATTTCCAAGACCATTTATCATTTTAAAATTTAGATGCTTTTGCAATTGTGAGACTAATTTTTAATTTATTTTTTATTATACCACCGTGAGATATACAATTACAAAACTGCTCATGATTGGGTTTCAGTCATACAGTGTTCCAGCACCCATCCCTCCCCAGGGCACATTTCCCACCATTAATGTCCCCAGATTGCCTCCCTCCTCACTGAGCCTGCCTCTTTGGCAGGCACTATACTCTCTCTCTCTCTCTGCTCTCTCTGCTCTCTCTCTCTCTCACAACTGTGAATCTTTTTATTCATTATTTGTTACTTTCTTTTTCAGTTAACTTTGGAGGAATCTATTTTCTATATTATTTTAGGTCCAACTGCTTTACTGTTGCAGTACACCTGCCCAAGCCTTTGCATCTGGCCTGGAGTTGCCTCCTGCAGGTCACTTTGTAGATAGGAGGAGGACAGTTTGAATGTGGCAGTTTATCTGACCATGTATTCTATATTGGTTGGTATAAATATTCTTTCATGCTACTGCAATCATCATGGGACTAGCTAGATCTTACAGGTATATTTGCCTGGCCATGTTGGATCTCTTAGTAATTAGACCAGAGAGAAATGTTGTTTGCCTCCAAGCAAGCACGCATGGCTCTCTGATAACTCAAAGCTAATGTACAGAACAACCATAAAGCAAAGACGAGACTCTTGTGAAGGCTTGGGGAAATATTTAACTGACTATAGTATATTTTTTTGGTACAGATGCTTGCCTTTGTATTCTGAGATACAGTTCACCTCAGAAACTCCTCTCTACCCTGCAAAGGCATTTCCTAAGCAGATCTTGGCTAGGCAACATCAACATCTCAAAGGGCCTATGTGAAGTCCAGGGAGAAATTATCTGAGGGCATTTGATCCTGATGGCTGTCCTATGAGTGGTAGGTCAGCATTTCCAGGGATATAAAACTAGCTTGCTTCCTTTGTTGCTCTCTCTCTCTCTCTGTCTCTCTCTCTGTCTCTCTGTCTGTCTCTCTCTCTCCTTTCCCCTCTTTTTGCTGGCACCACTTTACAGTCTCTTTTCTGCAGGGCCTTAAAACATAGTGGCCACCATCTTGGCCATGTGGCCAGGGGTCAGCTGGGAATCCTAAGATCAGGATTTTTCCTATTGCTGATCTGTATGCCTGAACCTGTGTTAAGTAAAGCATTTTGAAACTTTGCCGGATTCTTGCGTCTTTCTCCATCCTCTGGATGCTGATCCCCTGAGATAGACAGAGGGGATACCTGACCCTGCTCCCAGATTTTGTGTGGGGTGTCTCAGCGATTTCCTGCACTTTACTTAAAATCGCCTTTAACACTACCCCTTCTATTTCCGTTTTCCCAGTTTAATAGATCATGCTGGGATTTATTACATATTCATCTCTTTTCTGATTCTGATACATACACACATATAGTTTGGATTTATTTTATTTTCCAATAGATATCAAAATGTGTATTGATAGTTGTCTAAGAAGAAAATTAAGATTTTAATAGTCACTGGATTACCAGTGACAGCCTTTTGTCTCCTACTTACCAGTCCTGGGTTTTGTATTGTAAATGTAAAATTAATTCTCTCTTTCTTGTATGCCCTTGACATATTCTTATGCTAGTACAAAGGATTTTTTGTACAGACACAGGAAGATAATTAAGGCTATGAATTTGAGATATAGGACTTAATTAACTCTGAATTAATTACTCTAAACACCTGTCCTATTTCCTAACTTAAAACCCCAGTTTCCCTTGGGTTGATTCTAATTCCTTACATCCCAAAAGAAGGGTCACACCATAGGACTGGAAGGATCCAAGGCAAGTCGTGAGTTTATTCTGTGGCCTCCACATGGGACAGACCGTTTTGGGCAATATTGTAAGCTAAGAGTATATTCCACGGAAAAAACTCTGTCCTCACCCAAAAAATAAGCAATGAACTGATTAAGGACCCTTTGGGGATTAAGAATAAACCACCAGGCCATAGTAATGTAGACGTGAACATATGTCAAGATTTCCCCAGGAATAGTCACCCTATAAATTCAATTTTGGGTGTAGGTAAATGTCTGTCTCTCTTACTCTGTTCATTCAAAATGACTAGAAATATTAAGATGATTGTGTATCAGCTAAGAAATGGAAAAACCAATATACTAATGTTCTGCCCTTGTACTGGACTGCGTATGGCTACAGGACAAGATCTGTCTCTGGGAGAGATGTCCCTGTTGGTTTTCCCCAGGAGAGGACACTTTTTAATCACCTCATTGTTTTGGGTTTAAGGTCTATTCCCTCTTGAAACTCCCATTCCCCAACATTTTGTAAAGGATGTATCTCTAGCAGACTTGACACGACTTGGTGGTATGTGGAATGAGTGAGGAGTGAGTAAGGAGAGATTAAAGGAAAGAGCTTTAGACTTTCAAGGGTGTAGTCTTGTTCCTTTGTCCATTGGTTGGGGAGAATGGTCATTAATCCTGAACATGGCCAAGAACCCTGCCGAACTCCAATATATATTGGGGTCCCCACTGAGCCCCAATAACTGGAGTTCAAAATACTATTTTTACAGTTAAGTGTATAAATACTATACTTATACTATTCCTAAGCACTTTCCCTTACATTATTCCATAAAACTCTAGCATTCTTGGGCCGGAGCGATAACCCAGTGGCTAGGGCGTTTGCCTGCACGCAGCCGGCCCATGCCGGCCAGGGTTCAATCCCCGGCATCCCATATGGTCCCCGAGCACCACCAGGAGTTATTCCTGAGTGCAGAGCCAGGAGTATCCCCTGAGCATCGCGGGTGTGACCCAAAAAGCAAAAAAATAAATAAATAAAAAAAATAAACTTAAAAAAAAAAAAAAAAAACTCTAGCATTCTTTATTAACTAATGTTCTTGAGTAAAACTCCTTAGTTTATAAAAATATTCTAGAAACACTTGTAACTATCATAATGCTTAGTAATCAATTCAAGATGCATGACTGTAACTGATCTGAATAGTAGTCAAAATGAAAATTGTCTACCATTGATATAGTAGACAAAAGAAATTTGATTAGGAAATATAAATTATGAATTTGCTTCAAAATATGAAATTGGCCCTTATGATGTAAATGCTAATATGTCCAGTCTTACACATAAATACAGTAATTTAAATACTACTATATTACCATATGCTATAAAAATAACAAAGTTTTTGTTATAGTCAAATTAGTTTCATCACTTCTAAAAATTAGTAATTTATTACATAATCTTTAAAGACGCCCTTGTTCATAACACTATGTAGAACATTAAGACAATGAAAAGATTTTATGATCCTGTATTTTAAATAAATTTTTTTCTAGTTGTTAAGTCTAAGCAGATTGTTTATTTCAATTATTCGTCATAATGCCATGCTTTCAAGAATTTTAATCATCTTCTGAATTAAAAGTTAAATATAGGAAACATTTTTAGTGATTGAAAGGCACAGTGTCTCGAGAGGTAGCAGGACACACTTAGAGGAAGCATAGTAAATTAGACTCCTTATCTTAAAATCAATAAAAGAGATAGGCTGTTTATCCTCATCTGCTCTAGCCCATGAGGAAAATAAAGTTTTTGAACTTCTGAAACAACAGGGCAAAATAGTATGCATTCACCTGTATAAGAAAACTACTCTACAATATAAGTTATTAATGTACCCTTTCCAAAGGAATACTGAAGAGCTCTTCCAAAATAGCTTCTTTTTAGAAAGTAAGATAAATCTGGAGGGCAGCACCAGAGCCAGAGACAATGCCTTGTGCTGGACTTGAGGGGCTACCACCAGAGACACAAGGCCACAGGGCTGCAGGTCCATAGGCCCACTGAGCCACAGGACCAAGAGTCGGCCTGAAAGATGAAAGATCCTGAAAACAATGCAAGAATCCAGAGACCAGGCCAGAAAGAGAAGGGTCCTGGCAAGAGAGGACCTGGTGAAGAAAAAGAAGAGACAGAGAAACAGAGAAATAGAGAAACAGAGATGAGAGGTGGATAAAGAAACAGACAGACTGAGATAGATGAAGAGATAAGAAAGAGAGAAAGGTCTGACGAGAGAGGACCTGGGATGAGAGGTCCTGAGAGAGCACCTGAAAAGAGATGCCGAAGAGAGAAGACATGAAAAGAGAGGTCCTGAAAACTGATGCCCTCAAGAGAGACGTCCTGAAGAGAGGGACTGCTGGAGAGCCTCCTGGGAGAGAGAAAGTCCCTGGAGAGAAGTGCCTGCAGTGAGACGGAGTGAGGAGGGAGAGAAGAAGATTAAAAGGAGAGCTTCAAGAGCCTGTGGTCTTGTTCTTTTAACCATCGGTCAGGGGTGATGGTCATTGTCCCTGGACACAGGCCGGGAACTTAACGGATTGTGAGTATTGATTGTCAGGGACCCCCATAGGCCCCAGTATCTGTTGCTTTGGTTATCCCCTGGCCCAAGTACTGTTTGGGCTTTGGGTTCTTAGGGGTGCTTTGGGCCTAGGTCCTAGGGTCCCCTGGTACACCCCTTCCTAAGCCCTGACATTTGGCATCCCGGGTGGGCACTTTAGCTTCAACATATGGTTATAAAATAAAATAATAGCTTAAAAATGAAGACAGGGCCGGAGCAATAGCTCAGTGGGTAGGGCGTTTGCCTTGCACGCGCCAGACCATGCCGGCCTGTGTTCGATCCATGGCATCCCATATGGTCCCCCGAGCACTGCCAGGAGTAATTCCTGAGTGCAGAGCCAGGAGAAACCTCTGAGCATTGCCGGAAGTGACCCAAAAAGGCAAAAAAAAAAAAATGGAAGATAGCAGTATGACCAATCATTCTATCAAATTTTGAGACATTATATAGCTATAATAGTGAATGCTACTACTGGTGTGATAGGTACGTGGAGAATTGAATAAAGATTTCAGAAACTAAGTAACAAGTTCAGCCACTTCTGAAAAATTTAGAGAAGTTTAATGAAGCATATATGTTTTTAACAAATAGGGCCACCAGCAATTGGATGACTATAGACATAATAAAGCAAATTAAAAATTAATTTTAATTAAAAATTAAAAACAATAAAATGCAATTTAAAAATGAGAAATTCTTCCATCATTTGGTCTTTTTACTATTTATATTCCTCTTCATATGACATTTATTGATAGTAATAAAGTTCATCATTTTACTTTAAAAGAGAGAATCAAACATACTTAGATCTAATTTCACAATTTATAAAAACCTTAACTCAAAATGTAAAATATGGAACTCTAAAATTTTAAATAATAGAAAATTTAGGGTCTAACTCAGAAGAGTTTGTACATTTGAAACAAAAGATGATCCATTAAATTATAAAATAATTTTATCAAAACTGAAAGCATGGTCAATTAATAATCCTATGTAAAAGAATAAGTGATTTTAGGAATGAACACACTGAAGAAAATATTTGCAAAATATATGTGACCAAGGACTGGTACTTGAAGTAGAAAATTACTGTCACTGTATCACTGTCTTCCCGTAGTTCATCAATTTGCTTGAGTGGGCACCAGTAACATCTCCATACGCCCTGTCACAAGCAAGTGTAGCCCAAGGGCATCTGCTTGCTCCAGGGACAGGAAGAGCCTCAAACCATTCTTTAGGTCACGGAATTGAGGTCCATAATTGTTACTAGTTTTTGGCATAACAAATAAAACATGGGTAGCTTGCCAGGCTCTGCATGTAGGTGGTATACTATGGCTAGAAGGCTCTCATCTCGAGCATTTACTGATGAAACTTATAGGGGGAAGATCAGGTTTTCTCTTGGATGGAGCTCTGAGGAATTATGGATTCTGAATGTAGAAAATGAACTCCTTAAAACCACAACTCTCAAACCTCTCAACGATAAATTGCAATCAGATCAGAAAAAAATGAACAAGAGAATGGAAATAAATTTCAGCAAAGAAAATATACAGATCGCAAACTGCAAAATGAATGTGTGTTAAATACTGTTAGTCATTAGGGATTACAAATTATGTCTTTAGGGATTACAAATGATCACATTAAGAAGTCATCACTATCAAAACTGTTAACATGATATGATCCTTGCTTATAAAAGAACATGCTACCAAGGTTGAAGGAAAATTAGATTATTCATTCATTTCTTTTGGGAATATAGTGACAGACATTCAGGAAAGCACATTGAACAAGCAACTTTACAAGGTGATCATGCAACTACTATATGATTCAGCAATTACTCTCTTGGGCACTTTTCCAAGGAAAAGGAAAACTATGTTCATATAAAAATCTGTACAAAAAATGCTTATACTACTTCTAATGACTCCAGACAGGAAACAATTCAAATGTTTTTCAATGGCTAAATGGTTAGACTAAAGTTCTTTAAATCATGGGATTCATTTTGCAATAAAAATGAAGCACTGGCATATGCAAGAAATAAGGTGGTTGCACTCTCAGAAAATTATGCTGAGTGTAAAAATCAGTTCTAAAAGGCACATGCTATATAGTCCCATGTAAATATCATTTTTAAAATGAAAAGAACAAATGAAATGAAGAGAATACTGGTTGGGATGCTGGAATAGAAAATGGGTGTGGCTATAAAAGGCACTCTGCAGACTTCATATGTTGATACATCCTATCGTATTAGCGTCAATATCACTTGTATCGCTTGTCTTCCCATTGATCATCGATTTGCTCAAGTGGGTACCAGTAATGTCTCCATTTGTTGGGAATGAGGTCCATCATTGTTACAGTTTTTGGCATATAGAATGTACCATGGGTAGTTTGCCAGGCTCTACCGTGGCTCTGGGTTCATCCCAGGGGGCCCAGTCTTTTTCTATGTCTTACCATCTACCAACCAACCAGGGCCAATGGAGCAGAGCCTTGGGTGTAGACAAGCTTGTCTCCTGTCTGATACCTCTCGATGCAGTCGGGCTCTGCAGCCACATCTGCAACACCTCAAGGGGCAACATCTCAAACGTCAGTATATTGTCTGCAATACCGAACTATTATCTGGCAGGATATTAAAATTTGGGGAAAGGCAAAGCATAGATCAGAATGAATTGCAATAATCTCTAGAATTTCAGGTATATAGAAATGATATACTTTAGAAACACCACTTTCAAGCTTAACAATATAAAGTTAAGGTTAAGAACTATTACAAGTTTAGCATAGTCCCCTAATTATAATTGCCCAATGCTGAATCAGGCAGTGCAGACATTCACATGCATTATCAAGCTGAACTGTTTATCTTAGAGTAAAATTGTCAGGCAGTAACAAGATCACCTGCACCCTTTCTCAGAAATCCATTTTATATCTGATCTTTGAAAGCATTACATTTTTGTAATCTTTGGTCTAGTCATGTGGAATATGTATGCATATGTGTGTGCTGTTAGTGCTAGTAAATTGAGAATTAAAATGCTTTTATGTTCCTTTGAAGCAGACAGGAAGTTCTTGAAGCAAACAAATTGCTCTAGGGTACAATAAGAAAACAACATAGAGAAGGTTATAAAATATAATAAAATAGTAATGTTAGAATGAAAATATTATACTTGAAAAATTTCAAGGCTTAATAATCCCTGAATGCATTTGTGGTTGTAGTGGCATGTTTGTTTGAGAAGAGTGTGAAGGATTCAAAATCAATAAGAATAAGAATAAAAAGGTGAATAGATTTATTAATCAATGAATACAAAAACATGAATGTATATAGTTACCTAGATTGATAACCAATGATATAAATGTTCTAAGTTGGTTGTGTAAAGGCATTTTATGATGACAAAATTATAAGTTTGGGTTTGAGACTTGAAAGTAGCACTCTCGAGTAATCAATCTCTTACTAGAATCAACTTAATGTGGTTAAACTTCAAATTATTAATGTTTTAAACTAAAGTAATACCAGTTAATAATAATTTCTTCAGACAATTATTGTGATGGTTGAATAAAACAATGCATGTGCCATTAGCACTGTGTCTCGAATCTAATAAGCACACATTGAGCATTAGTAGATACTATTATTGTCATTGCTATTAACTTAAATAACTCAATTTTAATGTTGTTTAGGTATATTTTATCTTCTAAGTATTCAGGACCAGCAATTGAGTGTTGCTGTGCCCTGGGGTTCTGAGGGCTACTAAGGAAATGCTGGTGATGTTGAGGTCCATTAAAGCTACTCCAAGTGATACTACGAACAATGTGGTAGTGGGGTTCTATCTAAGTCCTAGTGCAAGCCAAGTAATATGACCAGGATTCCTGAGCTTTCCCCCTAACAGATTTATTTTCATATAAGACCCTGAGACTCACAGACCTGGGGCAGAGCTGCTACTGGCTCTCCCTGTGCCCAGCCACTCATGAGGCGCTCGGGAGGGATGGCTGGTTCTAGCCCTGGCCTGCCACCCCAGCAGAGCCTTGCAACAAGCCAGATGACTCCCTACTCCATGAGGGCCTCCATTTTCCACATCCGGACTTCCCCCTCATCAGAACTCCACCCAGCAGATCAGAGTATCACAGTCCGGCTTCCATGGCTGCATGCAGCCACACGGTTCATCAATAAATGCTGGATTTTAGAGATGACTACAAGAGTATGCTACCCGCACGGCAGAGCCTGGCAAGCTACCCGTGTCATATTTGATATGCCAAATACCAGTAACAATTATAGACCTCATTCCCATGACCTGATGGAATGGTTTGAGGTTCCTTATGTTCCAGGAACAAGCAGGTGCCCTTGGGCTCTACTTGCATGAGACAGGATATATGGAGATGTTACTTGTGCCCGCTCGAGCAAATCGATGATGAACGGGAAGACAGTGATACAGTGATACCCTGAACGAACAGTTTGAGGCTCTTCGTATTCCTGAAGCAACCAGATGGCATTGGACTACACTAGCACGTGATAGGGTCAAATGGAAATGTTACTGGAGCCCACTTGAGCAAATCAATGAATAACGGGATGTCAAGTGATCAAGTGAAGTGATCAGGTGATCAAGTGAATTATAACGTTAGAGTTTGAGGATTCATTTCTATTTTTTCTAGACATAGAATAAAGATCAAATTTTGTTGTTGTTGTGGCGTTGGTGGTTTTTAATGCCAGGGATTGGTATCTAGAATTATGCAGTCTGCCACTGAGCTACACTGATGGCACTGAGAACCAGGATCAGAAAATCAGCTAGCACTGCAATTAGGGATATTTAGACCTGGTCCTCTAATGCAGAGCTGGCTTCTTAAACATCTTCCACTCAGGACTCCTTTCCATTTGGGAAAATTTCACATGCTCCTGAGTGGGTATATGAAATAGCTATACATAAAACTTTCACATATTATAAACCATAAATTTATTTTAAAATAAAATTCTAAAAAGTATGGTCATGATTCCATATTAGAATCATGAACCACAGGAATTGGGAGATCTGAACTAATATATAGCATGCTTATACGATAGTAGCAAGGAGATCTAGAGGTTCTAAATATCTATCAAATGCCAGGTATTTGATAATTTTATTGTCTGTTA
Source organism: Cryptotis parvus (assembly GCA_021461705.1). NCBI lineage: Eukaryota > Metazoa > Chordata > Mammalia > Eulipotyphla > Soricidae > Cryptotis > Cryptotis parvus. The sequence goes on from JAJIBD010031249.1 coordinate 115,924, forward strand.
TCCTCATAAGTGTTTCTATGACATTGATGATGATGAAAATTTCAAGCGTGTAAAGAAACTGGGTGTGAGAGTTTCCCCAGAATTGTTAGTCTATTTGATGAGAATATTTTCTTTTTTCTTTTTTTTTTTTTTTGCTTTTTGGGTCACACCCGGCATTGCTCAAGAGTTTCTACTGGCTCTGCACTCAGGAATTACTCCCGGCGGTGCTCAGGAGACCATATGGGATGCCTAGGATGGAACCCGGGCCGGCACAGGCTGGCCGCGTGCAAGGCAAATGCCCTACCGGCTGGGCTATCGCTCCAGCCCCCAATTTGATGAGAAGATTTTCTATTTGAGTCTTGATATTCATTCCAAACGTTACACTCCTTACTCTAAACTTGGGTTTTCTGGAGAAACGAATATGCTTCCTTCCAATTGCTTTGGGTTTTGTTATATATGATCCCTTTGGTTCTGTAACAGTCAGAGAGGGTAGGGGGAAAGCTTGGTTTCACCAGTTACTGATCTAGAAAAGTTCCACTCCCAGGAATGTAAGATTATAAATCAATATATTGTACCTTGGGAGAAAGAAAATTTGAAGTTTAATGCATTTTCTCTGGACAGTGCTAAAAACTCTTTGGTCTCTGTATGGAAAACTTAACTAGTCTATCACTATATCACTTATCTTCCTATTGTTCATTGATTTGCTTAAGCAGTTGCCAGTAACATCTTTTGTCCCTGTCACATGCTAGTATAGCCCACGGGCCTCTGCTCGCTCCAGGAACTCGAAGAGCCTCAAAACATTCCTTCAGGTCATGGAAATGAGGTCAATTATTATTACTGGTTTGGGCATATCAAATACTACATGGGTAGCTTGCCAGGCTCTGCCATGTGAACTAGTCTATAGCAGGAATAAAAAGGGTAACATAATTAGCACTTGATTTCTGTTCTCTTAGCTTTCAATGTATAATTTTATTATAATACTTAACTCTGTGTAGTATCTACCTGTTCAGAGGCTTGTCTTGAATTTTAGCTGTGAGTTCTGTTAGAACAGTAACTCTTTTACTATGTAACTCCATTCCTCACACATAAGAAATATATTAGTTTGTTGAACAAGCAGATAAATTCACTTTTAGTACTATTATATGACTCTAATATGTTCATAGAATTTCTTTCTGAAATCCAGATAGTTATTAAATCAGAAATCAGGAAACTAGAGTCAGTTATACCCATGTCTATTATTAATAGTTTTATTATAATACTGAATTGATCATGCCTTTCATATTGTCTACAGCTATTTTTGCATTGCAATAGCAGTAAGAAGAAACAGCTAGAAACAATGGGGAAAATAGAGCCCATGGCTGAAAATATTTTCTATATAACTTAGGTTGAAAAATTTTATCTAATCTGCATTATATATGTATTTTTTGTTTAGGGGAAATAAAAGTTTGTGGTTTAATTTTTAGGTGATGGAAAAGGACCAAACTAGAATTAATATGTTCTACAGTAGTCCAGGCTAAACAAGGTGATAACATTCAATATTCCATAATTTTTTATATTAACCTTGTCACTTATTCAATATCTATAGTGTTTTCCATGCATATATTAAATACCAATGCTGTGCACTGTCCCTGCTCATTTAAGTGAAGGAACATGACACTTAAGAAAAAATTACCAAATCAGGTAACATTAGAAATATGGGTGAAGTACTGAAGAGTCTTACTAGATTACATATTTCTACACCCAGGGATCATTCCTGGTGGCTCAGGGAATATAATTTTGCTGGTGATTGAAACTGGGTCAGGAGCATGCAAGGCAAGTGCTCTGGGGTGTGCTTTACAATGGCCTCAGTTCCCTATATTCTATATTTCTATCATGATATCCAAAGCATCAAACTGTGTTGTAGCAAATGTATAAATATATGTGTCATCTTCCAATTTTATCATAATGAATATAAGGATAGTGTATCTGCATGTTTGTCTTTAAAACTCCATTTAGGAGCTGGAATGTACAGCAGGTAGGGCATTTGACTGCTATTACATATGGTCTCCTGAAAACTGCCAGGAGTAATCCTTGAGAATATATCCAGGACTAATCCCTGAGCACCTCCACATGTGTCCCTGAAACCAAAATAGTAATACTCCAAACATGGACAATAAATGAAAAATATTTAGTGCAATAAATAAACTTTTGGTAGAGGAAAAATCAGTTAGGAAAGACTGTCGCTTGTCTTCCCATTATTCATTGATTTGCTCAAGCAGGCGCCAGTAACATCTTCATTCATTGGGAATGAGGTCCATTATTGTTACTGTTTTTGGCATATCGAATACACCATGGGTAGCTTGCCAGGCTCTGCCATGGCTCTGGGTACATCTGAGAGGGGCGCAGACTTTTTTCTATGTCAAACCATCAACCATCCACCATCCAGGGCCCACGGGGCAGAACCCTGTGTGTAGACAAGCTATTGCCTGTCTGCCACCTGCCGATGCAGTCAGGCACCACAGCCACACCTGCAAAAACCTCGAGGGGCAGGAAGGAAAGATTACGATGTACATTTAATATTTGTTAAGCAGTAATAGAGCCGAGCGAAAATGCCTGCTGTATAGTACAGAGAAGTAAAAGACTAAACTCCAGAGGAAGAGCCCCTATTTTCTGATTCCAGATAAACATTGTGTCTTAACCATGCATTAACCCAATCAGCAACAGTCAGAAGAAATGCTACTTCTAAGTGGATTAGAAACCCTGATAAACTCTCATTAGCATAAGATTATAGTCATTAAAGTTCCATTATTTAGGACACGTTGTGGTTAAGGGATATTGGTTACAACTTCCATAAGTTTGTCATTGTCTTTATGACCCAGTCAGTCCACTGGCCTGAGCTACTTGTCCCAACATCTTGAGAGGTTTTTTCATTGCCGTTGTTAATGAAGGAAAATTCAATTTTTAGTAAGAACCATTCAGAAATATTATTATTCACAAATTGTATGCACTACAACATGAAAGTCAACATTATAACAATACTCAAATTGTTAAATGAAGACATTCTTTTTTCCAGACAAATTGAGTTTTCCTGAATATCAGTAGGGTAATAGTTTTAGCCTTTTTTTGTTTGTTTTTTGCCAATCAACGTACATTCCTCTCTTGAAATTCACACTATTTTTTTCTTAATTAATCCTGACCTTTCATCTTGCATTTTATAAGCTTCTTAAGAAGTTAGAGATAAATAATTCAGTCCACATATTTTCTGAAAATAGACAAGCTGTTTTACTCTATCCTCAGAGAATAAATTAGATAGCTATTTAGATTAAGCTCATGGAAAATTGGATAAACAAATGCAAAAAAATCCCATATATTTTATGCTTGAAGCACATATACAGAGAATTTCTGCTACAGAAGGAGGCAAAGAATTTTCAAGAGACTTTGGAGAATGTGTGATGGCTTATTGTTTTGTATGTGAGCCTGAAAATAATTCTCCATCTTTTAGGATTTGTAAGCTTCATAGTTCATAGTCGTGTTTGAAAGTTAAATCACAACCTGTGGATTTCCATGTTCCGTTACAATGTTCTCTAAAAAGGGAACAACAGGCACATATCACTAACTCCTTTACATATCCTTACCGTATTGCAAAATGTCTGACTTCCTCATTACAACTGTATGGGTTCTTAACTCGATTCTTTTTTTTAAGAACACAGTTAAAGATATCAATCAATTTTCAAATTACCTTTAAATACTCAGATTTTCTGTTGCCTACACATTGTTTGATCACACCTTACCTTATCTTCATGTCTATAGCTTGCTTTAAAGGAAATATATTTGAGACAAAACCAAGTCAAAACATTACCTTCCTTAATGCCATTCTATATGCTATAAATATACCTGTAATACTGTCTCTCATTCTCCCTACTTCCACAAACTTCTTTATGGTTGCAGTATTCTTCAATGTCTTGATCACGGGCTTTCTCTAATCCCTTCAGTAAAATGCATTCCTGTTTATGCCTGCACATGGATTTCTACATGACATTTAACTCATAGAAACCTATTAAAAAGCAAAATAACTCATTAGGTTAAATTTATGTTTTACTTTTTACAATTTTAAGCATACCATTCTATGCAGCATTGACCTAATGACTTAAATGCTCTTTCAAGAATATAGAATCATGTTTCCCCAGAAGATGGAAAGTACATGTCTCCCCAGAAGTTGGAAAGTACATGTCACAATTGATACATTGAATAAATACCAGTACAGTAATCAGGAAAACCTCGAAGTATAGGAAAGTTTGTTAGAAAAGCAGTAAATATTGCATATTCTAAAAGTTTGTTTCATATTTTATATCAATCTTTGTCAAGAGATGTTTTCTTTCTTTTTGCCTTTTTGGGAGTCACAACTGGTGATGCTCAGGGGTTACTCCTGGCTGTGCACTCAGGAATTACTCTTGGTTGTGCTCAGGGGTTCATATGGGATGCCTGGGATGGAACCCAGGTCAGCTGTGTTCAAGGTAAGTACCCTACTCGCTGTACTATCACTTCAAACCGAAGAAATCCATTTTTAAAAATGGAGATAATGCTCCATTGAATTCTTCAAAGGCAGTGGGTTGTAAATCATTTATTTATACAATGTATACTGAAATGGGATTAAATGTTATTAGCTAAAGATGGTCAAAAGTAATTAAATCTATTTGGTAACTTAAATTATTAAATGAATTTCATGTGTCAGGGTTTGAGTAAAGATTATAATCTTGAAATGTTAGCATAATTTCTAAAAACCGTCACCCAGCCATTTTGTCAAAAACGTATTTCAACTGCCAGGGCTGAAAGTGAATGAGAAATAAAATGGAAAACCTAAATAGTGGTTATATGAGGAAAAATAATATATTTAATTATATACTCAATTTGATATTTTAACAGTAAGTTTACTGTCCATTCACTTTTTTCCTAGTAAATAAAACATCTGAAGGAAATACTTCATTTCAAATGACCACATAACTTATTTAAAATCATGTTTCTTATATTCCATGATATTTGAGTTTTTTAGTTCAACAATTAGTTCAGAACTTTTTCTTTTTTTGCTATTAACATTTTCCTTGTGTTTTTTACCAAATACTGTTTTTATCAATCACATTATTTGATAATATTGTTAAATCTTTCTCTATAGTAAAGCATTAAAATGAATATTTTCATTAAATACCTTTTGTACATTTATTGTGATAGAAAATGCTATTAACATTTCAAAGCCAAATTGTCATAAAATTTAACAAATTGCACCATGAATTCTCACTTTAGAAATATTGTTTGCTATTTAGAAATATTGTTTGCTATTTAGAAATATTGTTATATTAGAAATATTGTTTGATATTTAGAAATATTTGCTATCAAATATTTCAATTTATTTGATAGAAAAAGATTTTAAATATATGTTTTTCACTTATCTTTGCTCCACCCAAGAGAAAAGCTGATCTCAAGCCCTGTTTGTCAGATTCCCACCCTACAGCAAAGCTTATTTCAAGCCCAAGTATCCTTGAACCAGAGACAAAGATAAACAGGGCAGAGCTGCTACTGGCTCTCCCTTGCTTGGCTGTTCATGAGAGGGAGGCGGTTTCTAGCCCTGGCCCGCCATCCCAATAGAGCCTCGCAAGAAGCCAGAGGAATCCCTCCACCCCTCACACCAGCACCATGAGGGCAGCCGTTTTCAACATCTGGACTCCACAGCTTGTCAGAGCTCCACCTAAGAGAAGAGTTGATCTCTCCCGCAAAGCAGCTGTGCGGTTCATCGGTGAATGAATGAATTGAGAGCCTACTCTCAGAGTATCCAACCTGCATGGCAAAGCCTAGCAAGCTATTGTGTCGTATTTGATATGCCAAAAACCAGTAACAATTATCGACCTCATTCCCATGACTGTGAATGGTTTGAGACTCTTCATGTTCTGGGAGCAGCAGATACCCTTGGACTACACTAGCTCGCGACAGGACGTATGGACGTATGGATATATTACTGGTACCCACTGGAGCAAATCGATGAACAATGGGACAAGTGATACAAGTGACAAGTGATTTATCATTTATCTTTAGGGAGAAGGGGTTGGGGCACACTTGTCATGCTCAGAAGTGATGCCTGTCAGTGTTCAGGGGATAGCATACAATGTCACAGATAAACTAGAGTATTCAGCATGCATGTATGATGAGCGCTTTATACCCTCTATCATATTTCTAGCCCTTAATTTGAATAAAATTTTACATTTATATGTAAATGTATCAGAAATTCTTTAAAAATAGGTCCACCATTTTTATTTTCAATCCAGTGTTCACATAAATGGATGGCACGTTTATCACTAGTGTCTTCAAAAAGTTTCAAATGGGCTCTAAAATGTACTTATAGTACTGAATTGCCACCTTTGGCCAAAGTGAATATTTGATGATTTCTGGATGAGAGAAAGAGACATATGTCAGAGTTACGAATGAAAGTGTTTGAATAGAAGTATTGACCTAATTCATCTTGACCTTTCATTACAAAATGAATGATAGCTACGATCACAAAGATTGTTTTTATTTTCTGCTTTGTCAGCTTACCATGACTGACAGAATGCTTTATGGATAGTAAATTATCACTTTGCCCTTTTTTAATGCTGGCTAGTATTGGCTGATGTGGATTTCAAATCTGTATTCTTTCCTAGATCCTATGCTTGCTGTGACTGGAAAGGAGTAAGACTATTAGCTAATTAATCACCTAGATTCTATCTTTTGAAGACTTCAGAGCAATGATTTTCAAGGAGAAATTACTTACCTTACTTGGGAGGAACTGGGTATTCAGTGGAATATTCTTACCACAATTAGGAAGCTCCACATTTTTTTAATGCAACATGATCTAGTTTGGGTAGGTTTAGTCCTACTAAGTCCTCATCAATGCAAGAGCATAATAAAGGATTTTATCATGCTCTGTAAGAATTTTAAATGCTTAATTTTTGCCCATGTAGTTTCAAAAAGTTTTTAACAAATTGTATCTCCCAGAAAAGAAATCACTTTTTACACATAGATGCAGATATGTTTTAATTTTGTGTGCATTTTGCATTTCTCAAATGCACAATAAATTATGAGACTCAAGAAGAGTTATAAGTTTTATTTGACTTTTTGGAGATATATATTAAAGTAATATGCTACTATTGAAAATATCAAACTGAAAACAATGCATTTTTGAATTTGAGAACAGCAATACCTACTTTGATATATCACTTTTATATAGGCACAAGCTCCACTTAGTTGATCAAAACTTCTAGTTATGTTTAATCAACTAAATAAAGAAACAAACAGGGGTCAGAGCTATAGTATAGCAGGTACAGACATTTGCCTGGCACATGGTCAATGCACTATTTATCCCTGACATCCCATATGGTCCCCTGAGCAATGCCAGAAGTAAATTCTGAGTGAAAATCCAGGAATATCTCTTGAAGGCCAAAAAGAAAGAAATATTACATCAAAATTTAGTTTTACTTCTCTTGTATAATGTAGTTAGTGCTCTCTATAGATTATGTTTAAACTGACATGTGGATATGCAGTAGCTTCTAATAATTTTGTTTCCAGGATGAATGTGTTTTTAAAAAATGTGACAAAAGAAGACACAGGTGTCATGAGGCTGAGTTGTCCCTGCTTTAGTCAGAGTGGAGTCACGCTTCAGCATATTATACAAAAGTGTTAAGGAATTTTGGGCTCTCTTACCTTTGTAGATTCAATAGATTCAATAAAACTCTAAAATAAGAAATACCTCATTTGTTTAGAAAGAGACTATTTTTATTGCACTAAAATAGGATTTTTAGTTCATGGATGCATTGGTTTCATTTGGAATTCTGTTACTTTAGACCCACAAAGTAATTCCTGTTTTTATGTATTTTGGTTTGACCAGAATTTGGGCTGAAAAATATTTAAATCTGAATGATATCAAAAGACAAATATTGTAAGTGATATCAGCCCCATTGGTACATACCAAAAAGAACTAAATAACTGTTGACTTGCCACATTTATGATATGTACAAATTGGCCTGAAAGGATTTTTTTTTCAAAAAATTCTCCTGTATTTAGATAGTAGAAAACTATTTAACATAAGTCTATTCACCATAAACAACATAAGGCTTACAGACTAGGTCTTGAATATTTTATACCTTACTTGCATATGATTTCATACAATTTATGTTTCTTTTCTGAACCTCAGTTTTCTCATCTGCAAATGTGAAATAGTAAAACCTAACCACAATATTAAATGTTTTTACTCTATTCATATTTTGCTGATTCTTTATTTCCCCGCTTTGCACTTGGGAGCCACATCTGAGAGTTCTCAGGGGTCACCTGGTTTTGAACTGAGGAATCAGTCCTGGGGGCCAAGGGGACCAAATGGGATGCAAGGGATCAAACCCAGGTCAGCCAGATGCAAGGCAAGGACCCTACCATATCTGTACTATCTCTCCAGCCCTGTTGATTCATTAAAAAATTAATATTATTTAAATGTATTCTTTCCACACCTGCCCAATCAGTTTATGTATGCTCTGTTCCCAAAAAGCAATCAAAGCACTGTCTATGAGTTAATGACACCTATTTTGAATGTTAATGGAACGAAACCTAGAATATTACCTTTGGTAAAATTTGTCTAGTCCATTATTGGAAGCACTGGGGTGTGGGAAGCTCAGACCCCTAATTGGTTAGTGGACTTCTGAGACATAAATTCTGCTATAAAATTTTCTTGCAAATGAGACTAATTATTCTACCTTTTACTCTGATACTACAGCCTTGATTGTTTTTATTTGTAGGGGTGTTATTACTTTCACATATAGTATCTACACACTGTTGGGTATGATTCTGGTGAGTTCATTAAAACAAATACTAATCTATCTCATATTAATAGTAAAGATATGATTTATAAAATGAATTTTTAAAATATTTCACTTGATCACTTGATCACTTGAATCCCGTTATTCATCGATTTGCTCGACGGGCGCCAGTAACATTTCCATTGGACCCTATCACGTGCCAATGTAGCCCAATGGCATCTGGTTGATTCAGGAATATGAAGAGCCTCAAACCGTTCCTTCAGGGTCTTAACAAGGAAGTCTGACCATCTTGTAGGTGGGCGGCCACGTGATCTTTTGACATCCCGTGGAATCCAGTCGGTAACGGCTCTAATCCAGCGGTTGTCTCCAAATCGCATTACATGTCCAGCCCATCTGATTTTCGATGCCTGCATGGCAGAGCCTGGCAAGCTGTCCGATGCGTGTTCGATATGCCAAATCCAGTAACAAAATTTTAAAAAATTTAAAATACTTTAATAAGCATTCTTGAAAAATTTTCAAAGCAAAACCACAATTTGTTTTCTATGCCTACACCTTACATTTAATCTGTGTTCTTAATAAAAATAATGAGAGAAAGTTGGGCCTGAGCTATAGTACTGCAGGTAGAGAGTTTGTCTTGCACATGGCCAACCTGGATTCCATCTCTGGCATCTCATATGGTCCCCTGAGCACCACCAGGAGCCATATGGCCCCGGAGCACAACCAGGAGTAATTCCTGAGCACAGAGCCAGGAGTAACCCCTGAGTATGCTAAGTGTGACCCCAAAAAAGCAAAAAAATAAATAAATAACATGAGAACAATGTGTCCTGTCAATTCACATCTTTTACATAAAGAGAAAATTTGAAACTCAAGATGCAGGAATTCATCCCCCTAACCAAAAAAGATCCCAGGTTTGATATGCCTTGGTAATGGAGTTTAGGAAATAGAATGCAAAGAGTTTGCAAAAATGCACCAGGAAAGAATATAACAGGGAAGAGTAGAATAAACAACAAATATCAGTCTGTTGCAAAAATGCACTACACTAGCATAGACTGAAAAAGGGCACTTAGTTCCCTTTGGCATGCATAAGTGTTGTAGGCAGGCAGACAGGGGGGCACCACATGGCAATAAAAAAAAACTGAGAAAGAAAAAAATCTTTTTAGAATTAAACTGGTATGTCAAAGGATGTGAGTATACCAAAAGTCATGCCATAGGTGAAATTTCAGCAAGTCAGAAAAATGGAAAATAAACATGTCTCAAATTGGTTTGAGGTTGAACGATTTACATTTATTTTGTAGCTACTTACGTTCTGTGAATGTCATACATGGCAATGGACTCAGCACATGACACTGGCTGAGAAACGGGAAATCAGGCCCCCTTCCGTTGCCATCTGTCCACTGCTCCCATGCCACCTACAAGCAAGACGGCAAAGGCAGCACAGACTCCCTCCCACATCTCTCACCTCAGACTTTAGTTTTTTGAGAAGAGTGACGTCCCTAACCAAAGCATGCCCAAAGCTTCAGGTTGCAGGAAGAAAATTCTGTAAGGGTCAGTCAGTCATGTGGTTTCAAGTGCCCTCGAGGGCACGGCCCTCCATTTGCCAGTCTATTCTAGAGTCTTCCTGCCTCTCAGAATACCACAGCGCCATTTTGAGTTTGAAAGCTGAATTCCTCATGCTGTCACCTTCATGTTCTTAAGTCCCTAATTTGCTTTCAACTCTGGAGTATGGTATAATTCTTACTCCTTGTGTATCCACCAAGCACATACGGTGGAAATAGACTTGAAGATCTATCAGGCAACCATACTTAAAAGAAAAAGAGAAACCAAATACTCAACTACAGTACAAATGGGTCCCAACAATCTCCTTCCTGTAGTTCAGAATTCCAACTCTCTTCTCTATCCAGAAAACTTTCCTACTGGAATAAATCTCACAACTGATTCTATAGGGTGTATAATAAGTTATTCTCTGGTAAACCTTGGAAAACAACCCTGTGGGGTGGGAGACAGGTACTTAATCCTGTGGTGTAGTGACAGGTGTTCAGCCCTATATGTAGTGACAGGTTGTTCAGCCCTGTGGTGTAGTGACAGGTGTTCAGCCCTGTGGTGTAGTGCAGGCGTGCAGGTGTTCATCCCTGTGGTGTAGTGACAGGTGTTCAGCCCTGTGGTGTAGTGACAGGTGTTCAGCCCTGTGGTGTAGTGACAGGTGTTCAGCCCTGTATGTAGTGACAGGTGTTCAGCCCTGTGGTGTAGTGACAGGTGTTCAGGCTGTAGGCTGGAGACAGATGCTCAGTGCTGTGGTGTGGGACAGGGGATCAGATCTGAGGCATGATTATGATGTAGCACATAGGTAGGAGAGGGCCAATAGCAATGGACTTTCTAGGATATAATAAAACCACTAGCACCAATTCTGCAAAAAGCCCACTTTGCCAAAACAGGAACTAAGGTCTGATAAGGCTTTGCCTGGTGCCATGACACCCTGAGAAGAATGGACTTCCCCTCTGAAAGAAGTTCCTACAGGAACACAGGACAGGGAAGGCATTGCAAAGACTATCCACCACTCCCAACACTACTGCCTTGACAGCACTTTAGCCACAGACTCTTACCTAGGTAGTAGCCCCATGTGGGAGCAGCTTGAGAAAAAACCCCATTAAAGTCACCTTGAACAAAGAAAGTGTGGATCTAACTGCCTGAGATCAAGGGCTGCTTGTGTCCATGTGGCCAAGACGTGTCACCACATCTCCCCTCTGAGATGTGTGGTCTCCCTTTCTCCCCCTCTTTCCTCTTCCTAAAAGCCTCCAAATAAAATTCTTTTACTTCAATGCTTATCTCCTCCTGAAATTCTTCTTCAGAGAGGCAAAGACAAGAAGCTGCAATGCCTGGGTAAGGCATAGCCTTCCCACTGGGTCCCAAGGTGGCAGAGGTGGCTGGGGCGAAAGTGTCCTGGCCATGTCTCTCCTCTCTGCCCTCGCATATGCCACTGTGAAGGCCCACTGACACCAAGTACAGACGCTTAGTTCCTGTGGAGAAAGGACAGAGTCACAGCAGTGTGTGTGTCAGGGGGCGAGGGGGAGTGATGCTCAGCTCTGTGATGGCAAGCCATGTCCTGCCGTCTGATATGTGGAGCCAGGTGCTCAGATGCATGGTTTGGGGAAAGTTGCTTAGCTGCATGTTGTAGAATCACACGCTCATTTCCTGTGATGTGGGGACTGATTATTGCCTTGTTAGATGGGGACAGGTTCTCAGACCTGGGGTGTGCAGACAAGTGCTCAGACTGTGGTATGTCCAGCCCAGTTGCTCATGGACTGATGCTCGGTTCCTATGGTTTGCAGTCAGGTGCCAGCTCTGTGGTGTTGGTACAGATGCTCAGACCTATGTGTGTGGACATATCTGTAGATCCTGTGGTGTGGGTGACAGAACTCAACCTTGTCATGTGGGGATAGGTACTCAAGCCTGTGGTGTTAGGACAGGTCTAGGTTTTGATTGCCAGCACTACCTGGTCCTCTGATCTTCTGACCACTAACAGGAATCACCCCTGTGATCGAAGCTGGAAATAACTCCCCCCAAAGGCAAATACGTAGCAAAAACTACAAGTAGTTGGGGTCCGGAGAGAGGGAGAGAGGATAAGGAGCTTACTTTGTATGAAGTCAACCTGGAGTTTGATCCTGGCACCGCATCATGTGGTGCCCCAGAGCCCATGAAGAGTGATCTGTGAGTGTAGAACTAGGAGTAAATCCTGAGGACAGCCATGTATCACCCAAATACAAAAAAAAATGCAAAAAGGTTGAAAATGCAACTGTGGCTTCAGTTGTAACATGAAAAAAATCCTGATTTATAGAGGGGTACACAGTATTGAACAGAAAAACAAATCCCACGTAATGAGTGATTTGGTATACTTGGGAACTCAGAACTTTTTCATCAGATGTATTGAAATCATTGAAATTATAAGATCATTTTAGGTAAGTTCCTTGGGGAACAGCATGTAGGAAAACAATAGGAGCTACTTTTATATATTTTTATCCCTGTTCTGTCTGGATCTATCTTGTGTGCCTGGTCCTCTCTGACTCTTCCCAATTTCACCACATAAATAAGCTTCAAAGACCTCATTCAGTAACATTTTTTTGAAGAGGTTATGAGGAACCAAGAAACAGTCAGTTCAGCACAGTAATGTAATACAAGCACAAACATATTCAAATATACGGTTTTGTTGATATAGTTTAAAGAAAGCTTTTAGAGAGCCAGTGGAAGAAAAATAAAAACTGTCTTACTGTTATTCTCCAAAATTTTGCATTGTAAGTCTTATATTTTCAAAGACTTAAGAAAAGTCACTTGTACTTTTCATTATCTTAGAAACTTATTTGAAAGTACAATATTTTCGGTGGTAGAAAAGGCTGCTTTCAGGGGTGAAGGCTGTAGGTAACAATGTGTCTCATTTCTCCCTTTCCATTAGTCATCCCTAGGGCTTCTGGTGAACAGGGCATGTCTTTTCCTAGCTTGGTTCACTGCTCAGAAACTCTTTGAAGTCACATTAGGATTTTGGTTTCAGTGGTTTTGAATGTTTTCTACTATATCATATGCTGGAAAGTGCTTAGCATGTCATGTTTGGATATGTTTAAAGGACCTTCCTTTTCAGTCCTTATATTGTAGATAAGTGAACTTAATGTTGTATTCACACTTAACCACATGTAAAAGTATGTTTTCGATTACTCATTTTAGAGCCAATTATATGTAGCAAACATTTTCTCTCATAAAATATATTTTTGTCCCCCTAAATCATCTAGTTAGCTTACTTTAACTTCCTGTAGAAAGAGGCATACTACTTTTTTAATAAAATGTAGACCTGGAACATTAATATTGTTTATAAAAAATAAGAAATACATTTAACATACTGAAAAGGATAATCTTCTAATGAGAAATAGTATACCTACTATTCACTTATAACAACTCCTAATTTTGTTTGAGATTTGCTTCCTAATTTTAAATAAGGAAACCATTTCAGAAGCAGTTCAAATCCCATGGACCCTTGATTGCATTCACTATTCTGTATTTCCAGAAACATTGTGAATTCGGGCTATTCATGAATTCTGTATATTTTGTAACAAAATACATAATGCATCTATAAGAATAGGATAGACTTCTTACTTGATACATTTATTCCAGAATATATTACTTTTGTTCATAAAGTTTGATTAAAATTTATTCATGTCAAATTGAAATACTAATTTAGTCATTATATTATGTTATTTATCATAACAATAGCTACTTTTCTACATTATAATATACTCTATCCAAAAATTTTTAATGTTTCATAAATATATGTGTGAACACATGTAGAATATTTATCAATTGGAAATTATAGATGATGGTATACAATCATCTTAAAATTTCTAAAGCATAGCAAAATTTCTTTGCAAAGGGATTATACTTGTCAGGGGCCCTGGCCAGAAGCCCCCAGCACAAATGAGGGAGACCTAGAACTTATTGTACTTCATCCCTGAGAAAAAGGAGAGGGATAGACTTGGGAGAAACTCTGCCTTGCCGCTGAGGAAGGAAAGAAAGAAAGACCGATGCAGCGGGGAGTTCTGGACAGGAGTTTTCTTTTACTGAACACAGTTTAAACCTTTTATGCAATTTTTGGGTGGAGTGGGTACAAGTACAAATCACCTAGCATCCTGGACCATCACAACAACCACTGATTTAGCATTTGCAAGGTAACATTTGCAAGGTAGTAATCATTGATTTACATATTTCTGTGATCAGAGGTCAGAAGACCAGGCCATCCTGCTCACCTTAGATGTAAATCATTTGCCTGCCGGTCTCCCATTGGATAAGCACAGATGTCTTTCACATCCGTGTAAAATCTTGAGAATCTGGAAGCTGCACAGTTCTGAGAACAGGGCCCACCTCTGGGCCCCGACCCCCAGGGTCTTATGGCGGGAAAGTGCCAGTCCCCAATACTAACTGCTTAGAGCCCAACAATACTAATTTATATGCCTCCTAGACATTTGATATTTTCAATTCCTAAAACCCACATGTATAGTTGATATGTTTAATATTTTTATATTTAATTGGATGACATCTTAGAGAAGAGTTAGAAGAAAATTGATTATGTTCAGTTCAAACTCTTTTAAAGAGTAAACTCTAAGATAATAAAAACATCTCTAAATTCTAAACGACATAAGCAACATGAGAAAAGAAACTTACCTTGAATTCTGACTTGAGTTCAGGATTTCACAAATTTTAATAGCAATTTGTAGGGACAAAAACAAATCTAGGGGCGGGGAGATAGTCTAGTGGGTAGGAAATTTGTCTTGTTTGCGGCCAGACCCAGGTTCAATCCTTGGCATCTATATTGTCCCTGAGCACTTCCAGGAGTAATTCCTGAGTGCAGAGCCAGAAGTAACACCTGAGTATTGCCAGGTATGACCCAAAAAAGCAAAAATAAATAAATAAACAAACAAGCAAACACACAAATAATTAAATAAAAATTAAAAAATACAAATCTGTTGTAATATGCAATCAACTTTAATAACTATATATCCTATTTTACTATTCTATGTATTTCTTCCTATTTTAAGTGAACAGATATTCTGGGTATCTTGTTTTGAGGGATTTTTTTTTGCTTTTTTGGGGTCACACCTATCAATACTTAAGGGTTACTCCTGGTTCTGAGCTCAGGAATTATTCCTAGCACGGTGTGGGGACCATATGGGATGCTGGTTATCGAATCGAGTCTGCAGCATGCAAGGCAAATGCCTTACCCGCTGGACTATCATTCTGTCCCCTTGTTTTGAGTTTTGAATAACTTTTTATTATTTCAGGAAATAATAAAATTTCCTGGTGTTCCTATATGTTAAAGCTTCAGATAACACTATGAAACAAAAAATGTGCTAAAATAATAGACCATTTTCCAAAATAAATTCTTCAGTGATAATAGTGAAAGAAAATCTATTCTTTCAGAAACACCATACATCAACATAATGTTCACCTACCAAAATAAATCTCTGTGCAAGTAAAAAATCACTCTATGAAAGTCATCCTAAAAGATGGGTTAAATTTTAAAATCACAATTCGCTTATCAAACCTTGCTTACTGATCAGATCTAAAGTTATAAATAATAAATTGAACATAAATAATAAAACGGGATGGGGCTGTGGAAAAGGACAAATGAAGATTTTAATATTGCACTGACTTTAAGTTCTTTTCAAGTCAAAAAAGAGGGGTTCGGCAGGGTGATAACATTTCACCAAAACTCTTCAGCACCACCCTCAAGAACATCATGCAACAATTAGAATGAGAAGGAATGGGAGTGAAGATAGACGGTTGGCAACTAAACCACCTCTGTTTCGCTGATAACATCATTCTAATAACATCAAACATTAGCCAAGCTGCACAAATGCTGGCTGACTTCGACCAAGAATGTGGAAATATAGGTCTACAGCTGAATCTCAGCTAAACTATGTTCATGAAATATGAACTAGTTCCAGAGGCTCCATTCACTCTCAATGGAACAAACATCTCTGAATGCAGCAGTTATGTGTATAGTTCCAGAAGTCAACATGATGAGCGACCTAAAACCTGAGCTGCGCAGGAGGAAGAGAGCAGCATGGAATGCCTTCAAAAGAATCGAAGAAATAGCTAAAAAGACAAAGAACCTCCGACTCCGGGCACATCTCTTGGACTCCACCGTTCTCCCTGCATTAACATACGCCTCAGAGACCAGCGCCCTATGACAGCAGGATGAGAATGCTATTCAGGTCTCCCAGAGAGGAATCGAAAGAGCTATGCTTGGAATATCATGCCTCACTCAAGTGAAAGAAGGAATCCGGAGCTCCAACCTCCATCACTGTTCCGGAGTCAGTGACATTGTCTCATTTGCCAAGACATCGAAAATCAGATGGACTGGACATGTAATGCAATCTGGAGACGACTCGCTGGACTAGAGCAGTTACTGACTGGATCCCAAAGTATGTCAAAAGATCACGTGGCCGCTCACCTACAAGATGGTCAGACTTCTTCGTCAAGACCCTGAACGAACAGTTTGAGGCTCTTTGTATTCCTGACGCAACCAGATGCCATTGGGCTACACTGGTATGTGATAGAGGTCAAATGGAAATATCACTGGCGGGATGTCAAGTGTTCAAGTGATCAAGTCAAACTGTTTTAAAAATAGATTGTACAATATAAGCATCATGTAGCCATAAAGTAATCTAAGCATAATACTACAGGAAATCATCAAATCACACAGCGACTAAGGGAACAATAAAGTGCAAAACATCTGGAAAACAACTAGCAAATGAACATAAGCCCATACTTAACATTTATATTAAAACCAATGCACTAAATTATTAAAAAAATTAGAAAAGATTCAATCTGTATACTCCTCACAAGAGATGTATTTCAGATACAAGGATAGAAACTGAAATGATGAGATAGGAAAGATATTTCATGGAAATGTAAATCAAAGGAAAGTTTGAAGAGTTAAACCTCCTCTATAAAACAAAACGGATGAATTCCAAGACAAAGAATTTAACAAGAGACAAAGAATGTCACTAAATAATATTAATGGGATTAATGCCACAATTTGAAAGATACATAAAATACATTGATTTTGATTTTATTTATTTTATGACATTCAACAATAGATGTCGCTGTTTTTCCAATAAAAATAACTATAAAATTATTTCTTTTCTTTGTCTTCATAAACATTCTTGCACTGAACAGACACGTTACAGGGTCCTGGTAAAAATATTTCAAATGCTGAAGCATCTTTTAAAAGTTAATATCAGTGTTTTCTCTAAAACCAAATTAATATACCCAATTCATTTCTTCTGAATTATTTAAAATATAAGTAATTAAGACTCATAAATTTTTATCCAATTACTAATATTTTAAAAATTAGGTGTTACTGCAAGGAGAAATAGATAGGGTTATTTAAAAAGCATGGACTCATGTCATAGATACCTCTCAGAGGATAATTTATATTTTAAGTCATGTGATGTCAAGTAAGCTGACTTGATTGACAGGATATCTATGTAAAATGAAAACCAGGGCAGAGAAGTCAAGCAAAATTGGTATTGAAAATAATGCCATTGGATCCAGTTAGGGGATGACCCAGTGATTATGATGTACCAGATCATATGGTTGGACTCAAGGCCATTCTCAAACATATGTCAGAAGTTTTTATGAAGCTCACATCAGATTACTAAACTGTAATTAAACTTGCTTCTCTAAGCAAGATGACCTTAGAAAAACAGTGGGAGTCACTGGAGAGTGCCTAATGATCATGTATTTTTAAAACACGAGGCATGCCATGGAAACGGCATGCCATGGTATAAGAAAATTATTAGGAAAATTTAATGTGATTCCTTAAGTTCTCCACTAACTGATTGTAACTTATTCTGTTAATGCCTGATTCTTAAAAAAGGAGGAGGGGGAAGAAAAAATGGAAGGAAGAAGGAAGGAAGGAAGGAAGGAAGGAAGGAAGGAAGGAAGGAAGGAAGGAAGGAAGGAAGGAAGGAAGGAAGGGAGGGAGGGAGGGAGGGAGGGAGGGAGGAAGGAAGGAAGGAAGGAAGGAAAGAAGGAAGGAAGGGAGGAAGGAAGGGAAGGAAGGAAGGAAGGAAGGAAGGAAGGAAGGAAGGAAGGAAGGAAGGAAGGAAGGAAGGAAGGAAGGAAGGAAGGAAGGAAGGAAGGGAAGGAAGGAAGGAAGGAAGGAAGGAAGGAAGGAAGGAAGGAAGGAAGGGAAGGGAAGGAAGGGAAGGAAGGAAGGAAGGAAGGAAGGAAAGGAGGGAGTGTTGGGAGCTCCGCCAGGGTCCCCCGACAGTGCCGGAAGCGAGTTCACTTCTACCTCCGAGCCTGCGAGGAATGGATGAAAACTCAGGAATCCAATGCAGTTTTAAAAGCCTTTACTTATCACAGGTTCAGGCATACAAATCAACAAAAGGAAAAGCCCGGTGCTTAGGATTCCAGGCTAGAACCCCAGCCACGTGTAGGCCAAGATGGCGACCACCACGTGTAAAGGCCTTGTAAAAGGAGAAGAAGACAAGACTCCCAAGAAGGGTGAGCGCTCACAAAGAGAGACCCCAAAAAAGAAGCACGCGAGAGAGAAAGCAGGCTAGTTTTATACCCTGCAACTCAGACCTTCCTCACACTGTTATGGAAAGCAGGGAGGGTCAAATGCCCTTAGGTAATCCCCTCCCTGCACCTCACCTAGGCCCTTTACTATGCTAATGTTTTGAGCCAAGATCTGCCTGGAAATGCCTTTACAGGGTAGAGAAGGGGGTTTCTGAGATGGCATGTCTCTGTACCAAAGACTAATACTAATGCCAGTTAAATATTTCTCCAAACCTTCACAAGTCTCTTCTACTTCATTGTAGTTTTGTATTTTAGTTGCCTTTGAGTATATCAGGGAGCCATGCTTGTTTGCTTGGAAGCAAACAGCATTTCTCTCTGGTCTAATTACTTAGGTGTCCTACATGGCCAGGCTAATATGCTGGTAAGATCTAGCTAGTCCCACGATGATTGTGGTAGCATGGGAGAATATTTATACCAGCTAGTACAGCATACATGGTCAGATAAACTGCCACATTTAGACTACCCCCTTATCTATGAAGTGATTTGCAGGAGGCGATTCAGAGCAGATGCAGCATTCTTAGGAGTCCTGCAACAACTCCCCTGATTAGTTTACTAATAAAAATTGAAAAGGCATGAAATATTTAGTAACGTGACGGAAAATTAAGATTAAAAAAAAAAAACAATTCCAATTACAAAATGATAATACATGTTACTTTAGGATCCTAACTTGTTTTTTGGACCCAAAGCAAAGTTCATGACAAAGTGTTTCTAGATGTCTGATTATAACGGACTATAGTTTGCACTGTCCATAATTTGTGAGAGTCAATTTGCTATATTTTATGTAAAGTCGGGTGTCTGGAACAACGCCTGAGGGGCTACTTCTGGGACAGCAATAGCGGTGATCATATGAGTATGAGTCTCTGGAGAGCAGTGATCAGGAACTCGTTGAATTGTCAGGAACACTGGATCGGGTCTCAGGAACACTGGAACAAGTATCTCGAACTCTGGAACAGGAGTCTTGAGCACTGGAACAGGTGTCCGAACATCGGGTGTGGGCGTCTTGCAGGGCTTCTTCAGCAAGTGGACACTAGCACTGGTAACTGTACCTGTGTCGGGGCGCTCCGCTGGGGTCCCCGACAGTGCCGGGAAGCGAGTTCCCTTCTACCTCCGAAGCCGGGCGAGGAATGGATGAAAACTCAGGAATCCGATGCATTTTTAAAAGGCTTTACTTATCACAGGTTCAGGCATACAAATCAGCAAAAGGAAAAGCCCGGTGCTTAGGATTCCAGGCTAGAACCCCAGCCACGTGTAGGCCAAGATGGCGACCACCACGTGTAAAAGCCTTGTAAAAGGAGAAGAAAAAGGCTTCCAAAGGGGAAGGCGTGCTCACAAGGAGAGACCCCCAAAGAAGAAGCCCCAGAGAAGGGAACCGGCTAGTTTATACCCCTGCAACTCAGACCTTCCTCCCACTGTTATGGAAAGCAGGGAGGGTCCAACGCCCTTAGGTAATCCCTCCCTGCACCTCACCTAGGGCCTTTACTATGCTAATGTTTTGAGCTGAAATCTGCCTGGGAATGCCTTTGTAGTGTAGAGAAGGGGGTTTCTGAGATGGCATGTCTCTGTACCAATGACTAATACTAATGCCAGTTAAATATTTCTCCAAGCCTTCACAAGTCTCTTCTACTTCATTGTAGTTTTATATTTTAGTTGCCTTTGAGTATATCAGGGAGCCATGCTTGTTTGCTTGGAAGCAAACAGCATTTCTCTCTGGTCTAATTACTTAGGGGTCCAGCGTTGCCAGGCTAATATGCTGGTAAGATCTAGCTAGTCCCACGATGATTGTGGTAGCATGGGAGAATATTTATACCAGCCAGTACAGCATACATGGTCGGATAAACTGCCACATTTAGACTACCCCCTTATCTATGAAGTGATTTTGCGGAGGCACTCCAGAGCAGATGCAGCGGCCCTTAGGAGTCCTGCAACAACTCCCCTGATTAGTTTACTAATGAAAAATTGAAAAGGTAAGAAATATTTAGTAATGTACAGAAAATTAAGATAAGAAAAAACAATTCCAATTACAAAATGATAATACATGTTACTTTAGGATCCTAACTTGTTTTTGGACCCAAAGCAAAGTTCATGACAAAGTGTTTCTAGCTGTTTGATTATAATGGACTATAGTTTGCATTGTCCATAATTTGTGAGAGTCAATTTGCTATATTTTATGTAAAGTTGGGTGTCTGGAACAAAGTTTGTGGGGCTACTTCTGGGACAGCAATAGCAGTGATCATATGAGTATGAGTCTCTGGAGAGCAGCGATCAGGAACTCGTTGAATTGTCAGGAACACTGGATTGGGTCTCTGGAACACGGGAACAAATATCTCGAACTCTGGAACAGGAGTCTTGAGTGCTGGAACAGGTGTCTGGAACATTGGTGTAATATCTCGAACTCTGGAACAGGAGTCTTGAGCGCTGGAACAGGAGTTTGGAACATCGGTGTGGGTGTCTTGCAGGGCTTCTTCAGCAAGGGAACACTGGCACCGGTAACTGTACCTGTAGCTTAATTTTAGGCGAGACAAAAAACACTTTTTGAGGTTAATTACAAGTAGAGATTTTAAGGCTTTGTAGGGATCCAAGTCTAGGATGGAGAGAAGAACATAAAGAAGCTCCAACATGGGTGGAGGAGGGAAATAAGTATGAGAATTGATGATTTTAAAATTGATAAATCTAGTGGATCAGCAGTGGAGCTGATGAATGTAATAGAGGTTTGTAGTGGTCAGAAATTGAGAAGGTAGTAGTTGAGACATAACATAGACACAACATTAATCACAAACATAATGGTGGCCACCACATGCACACACACACACATACATTTGATCGATCAATATCTTACAGCTGTATATGTGACCCATCTAGGGTGATAAATGGTAACGAGTCAAGCGCTTCATGAATATAAAGCCGGCAAATGATGGTGAGAAAGTGTCTTTTCCTGTGAATAGAGCATTGGGAAAAAATTATTTTTGCAAATTATTAAATTTTTAGTGAGCACTGTTTTAGGAGTCTCGGAGTATTGAGCACTGTAGCACAGGTTTACTGCATTCCAATATCTTATCCTGTGAACAGAATCATTAGAAAAACAAATTTTCATTGATTTAGCAAACTTTTTTGTAATGAGCACTGTGATCAGAGTCCAAAGCCTCGAGCAATATAGAAGGAATCTGCAGCAGCCAAGTTCTTTTCCTGCAAATACCTGTGAGCAAAACATTAAAAAAGGAAACTCTAACATTAATCCTTGAAACATATGGACATTGAGCACTATGCTCAGAGTCCACCCATTTTTTTCTACCCATTTTTCATAATAAAGAAAGCATTTAGGCTGTAAGGCAAGGTATTAGACATGAACCATGATCACAGACTGCAAAACAAGATCATTATTAAAATGAACCAATCCAGGAGGTTTAAACAGCAACTTGCAATTTAAAATTTAAGACTTTATATTAAAAGAATTAGTTGTTTTCTCATTCTTGGAGAATTTTAGTCTTAACAAGTCGCAGAGGGAACCCAGAGTTTTTTTGGCAGGGTTATCATCTGTAGAAATAAAAGCATAACCTCTTCCCGAATGAGGAGGTGACCTGCAATCCATTTATTATCAATTTTCACCCAGATAGGTGAATTGACTGTTTTTTTTGAGTTTGCATATCTTTTTGAAAGTGACTTTCAGCGGCGGTATAGGGATCTCCTTGAGGTATATTTAAGAAGTTTAAGGTGAATAACGTTAATGATAAAGAATCCATTTGATGCATACTTGTTTTTCGTTGCTTTAATAACGGAGTTTTTAAGCGTTCTGTGGGCACGTTCAACAATTCCTTGTCCGTGTGGATTATATGGAATTCCTGTAATATGTTTGATCTGCCATTCCTCACAAAAAGGATTTGAAGGTTTTGCTGGTGTAAGCAGAACCGTTATCTGTTTTTATGGCATGGGGAATACCCATGACAGAGAAGCACTGGAGTAAAAATTAACAAACAGATTTAGCTCTTTTAGACTTCATAGGAACAGCCCATATGAACTGAGAATATGTATCAATGACCACATGAAGGAAAGGTTTGTTGGGAAATAAGTTAGTATGAGTTATGTCCATTTGCCACAATTGGTTTGTCTGTAAACCTCGAAGATTTGCTCCTGCCACATGAGATGTACAATGTAAAGGAGCACAGACAGGACAGTTGCGGACAATTTGTCTAGCTTGTCTTCATGGGATGCCATGGTGTACATGAAGGCGGCGAGCATTTGTATGCAGAGTCTGGTGCTCTTCCTCAGCTGATTTAAATACTGGTGCTGCCAAGAGATCTGCTGCTTCATTTCCTCGAACCATCGGCCAAGGGAGTCGGCTGTGAGAACGGATGTGGGAGATGTATATAGGGAATGTTCTTTTTCGGAGGAGATCTTGTAGTTTATGGAGTAGCTCCTGAATTATAGGATTATGGGCATTTAAAGAAGAAGTGACAATTCCAGGAAATAAACCAACTACATATGCGGAATCACTCACCACATTACATGGGCCAGATACATGGGATAGTAAATGTATCAGGGTGGCGAGTTCCACTTGTTGGGCAGATTTATAATTTGTATGCACAGTAGTGGTCAACGAAGGACCTGTAATTCCACCCCTTCCTGATGAGGAGCCATCAATATAATACACTGGAGCATCAGGAATGGGAGAGGAGCGGACAATAGTGGAAATTACAAAAGGTGTCCTTCTCAGAAATTCCCAGGTTTTTCCAGCTGGGTAATGATAAGATATTTCTCCTGAAAAATCTGCTAAAGCTCTCTGAAGGATTTCACTGAGTGGTAAAACAGCTTCAATTTCTTTTTTAGGGTCAGGTAGTACAATTACATGGGGATCATGTCCAAGTAATACTTGGGTTCTTGATCTTCCCTTAATTATAAGGTTGGCTATTATCTCAAGGTAAGGTGTAGCAGTACGATTCTGCTTGTTATGTAAGTAAACCCATTCTAACGGTCCAGATAACTGGGCTATAGCAGCAGTTGGGGAGTGTTGAAGACCAAGAACCATACCTTTTCTTCGGGATTAAATCTGGAGAGGTAAAATTTTTGAAGCCAATCCATGAAAAAGTCTAATTCCTTCTGAGCTTTAGGAGTTAGCTGCCTTGGGCTATTTAAAGCAGGATCACCTTTTAAGGGTATGGAACAAGTTACTGAGCTCACAGTTAGGAATCCCAAGGGATTGGCACACTCAGTTGATATCTTCCAGCAGTTTCCGGAAAATCATTCAAGGTTTTGAGCCTTTTTTGACTTAGGGAAATTTTTTTGAGGACGCACTGTAGTGCGGTTAAGAGCATAGCCCAAATATTTATATGGAGGCTGCATCTGGATTTTTTTGTAGCTACTTGTAAGCCAGTCTCTGGTAAAACTGTCATTACATCATTATATAAATTCTGGCGATCTCTGGAATTATCACAAACTAGCAGGATATCATCCATGTAGTGGATGATGTATGAACCAGGAAATTTAGCACGAATGGGTCGCAAAACCTCATCAACAAGGTGTTGACACATTGTAGGTGAATTAGTCATCCCTTGGGGCAATACTGTCCATTGAAACCTAGGTAAAGGACCTTTATGATTAATAGAAGGGTCTGAAAAGCGCAAACCTTTTCCGATCATCTGGGTGGATAGGTATGCTGTAAAAAGCAGTCTTTTAAATCTATGATAATTAGCGACCAATCTTTAGGAATAGCTGCTGGAGAGGGGAGTCCAGGTTGCAGGGCTCCCATGGGGACCATAGTAGAATTTACATTCCTTAAGTCAATCAGCAAACGCCATTGCTTGCCTGATTTTTTCTGTATCACAAAAACAGGAGAATTCCATTCTGAAAACGTTTTTTCAATATGTCCTAGTTTCAGCTGTTCTTCCACTAGATTTGTTAGCGCCTCTAACTTTTTGGTATTGAGGGGCCACTGTGGTGTTCATATAGGTTTGTCAGACTTCCACTGAATACGGATAGGTGGTGGGCGCTAACCACAGTGGCCCCAATTAAAAAGGGTTACTTCCTGTGTTAGGCTTATTATGGACAGCTGGAACAGGTGCCCGATGGGGAATTGGAAGAGGTATGTGAATTACTGCCCCCCTACTGCTCCAGCATGTCTCAACCCCATAAAGTTAAAGGCATAGGGGCTATATAAGGCTGGACCATGGCTACGTTCCCTTCAGGGCCAATACACTGCAGCCACCTTGCACTCTGTCAGAGAAGAGAGGAGGAGATATTGCCTACCCCGCTCAGGCTATGGGACACTTTCTTTAGGGCCCAGTTAGAGGGCCAATACTTGGTGGAGATTATGAATATGTCTGCCCCTGTATCCAACATGCCTTTGAATTTCCTTTTATAAATTTCGATGGGTATAACCGGCCGCTTGGCCTGCGAAATTCTGGCAGTGTACCCAACTAGATAGTTAGCAGGTGCTGGTGGGCTTGGCTTTGTGTGGCTGTATAGCCAACAATGAAGTTGGCAGAAGGGTTGTTACTGTTTAAGTCACCAGTACTAGGGTGTTCGGACTGACTACATGGATCCTCAAAAAATAATAATAGTTTAGCAAGTGGTTCCCCTTTTTTAAAAGTCCATTTAGTTGGCACAGAGATTGACAGTATTATCTCTCCATGAGATTCAGGATCCAGAAGTCCGAAATGCACCTTAATTCCCTTAAATTTCAGCCAATCGCCTCCCCTGAATTAAACCCATACTACCTGGGGAGCAGGTCCTTTTATCCCTGTTTTTAGCATGTAAGGATCTTGACTTGGGTATATTGTGACAGTCTTAGGGCAGAGAATGTTGAGACTGCCATTGCCTGATGGGTAGGCCAGAGAGTATTTATTGACTGTAATTCTGTGGATTCTGATTCAGAGGATACTGGGCAGGTGGAATGAAGGAGAGTGCCCCTGATTCAGCTGGGCCTGGGGCTGGCCCCCCACCCAGTTTCCCGCATTTGGGGAGGCATAGATGTTATTTGAGCCTGCGGAGCTTGTGGAACCTGGGAGGGGGTCCATTTAACATTTCCCATAAAGGGATTATTAGGATGTTGCCCTGTATTGATAGTTTTAGAAGATGGGCAATCTCTACGGGTGTGCAGCTAAAGCAGGTTATTTGTCCAGATGAAGCCTGAGGCTGACTTCGCCTCCAAGACCGACAGTCTCTGGCCCAATGTTTTCCCTTTCTGCACCTTGGGCATGGTCCAGGTGGGCCCTCCGAGGGGTGGAGTTTCTTAATTATTAGCATAGTTTCTCTGATCATTGTTTATCCTTTTGAGGTTTATTGTTTCTCTCCCTGGAGCTGTCTGACATTTCACCCCTATCCTGATCCTCCTGCTGTATGGGATAAGCTTTTATAGCATTCTGTGTTTCATGGGAGGCCCAACCAACATTTCTACAGGCCTTTAGATATCCCATGACGTCTTCCTTTCCTTAATACTATATAGTATTGCTCGGCACTTTTGATTAGCATTCTCATATGCTAAGGTTCGCTTTTAGCGTTTGTCGAGCAGATGGATCTTGAACCTATTTGTTGATTACCTGAGTTAATTTCCCAATAAAATCAAAGTACGGTTCATTAGGACCCTGGTAAATTTTTGTACAGCTACCTAGATATTCTGGGTCGGCATCTACTCTTTCCCATGCTTTTAATGCTGTATCCTGAACAAATTTTAAAACAGCTTTAGGTAATGTTGCTTGTTTTTCTTTTTCTTGCCAGTCACCTTCACCTCTCAGCATGGCAAGAGTTACATTATGGCCAGATTCTCTTAAAGTGTCAATATTCATGTTAACCCCATCTGCATACCATATTTCCCATTGCATGAACTGTGAATCGTTCAGACAAGTACGGGCTACCATTTCAAAGTCTGACAATACCCACTCTCCTCTTCGGCTCCAATCAGCTAAATATTTTAAAGAATAAGGACTTGTTATTCCAAACTTGTCGCAAGCCTTCCTGAATGGGTTTATTGACTCAATACTCAATTCTTCATAAATTGGTTTTGCTTTATATTTAGATTGGTCATGAGATAGATTGCTAGGCTTTGCTCTTTGATTATTATTAGATTGACCACTAGAGGAACAGCAAGGCTCTTGGGGCCTGCACGAGCTAACCTGTTCCTCCCATTCTTCCCCATCAGAGCTTGTAGTATCTGTTAGAGGGCATCTTCCCTTGGAAGGTATTAACTCCGGGGAGATTTTCAGTTTGAAAGCCTGCCTCCGTTGGGTTTCCCTATTCCTCCTCTAAGTTATCAGCCGCATTAGAACTCTTTTTAGAACTCTTTTTTAGATTTTTTTCGCCGGAAATGTATACACCTTTTTCAAGTCTACAGCCTTAGGGTGTGTTTGTGAATGGCTTTTAGTTGGGTCAAGCCTCAGAATCAGGTATGCGCTATTTCCTGATTGATAAGCTATGAAATCAGAAATCTCCCTGCCTAACACATCCATTTCTTGGTTTAAGTTTCCAAGTTTCCTATATATTTCTTCTTTTTCCTTTCAATTTTATATCTAACTTCCAGACCTCTTCTTTCTGTCCCTCGATTCTAATTCTCTGTTTGTCAATTTCTCCCTCTAAGTTGGTGCTTATCTTATTGATAGCCTTCTTCTGCTCTTCAAACTTTACTTCAAATTTTAAATCCTGTTTAATAATTTTACTTTCCTGTTCTTCAATTTTTTCCTCAAATTTTGAATCCAGTTTAGTAATTCTATTTTCCCTGTTCCTTTAATTTTGAATCCTGTATAATAATTTTATTCTCCTGTTTTTCTAATTTTTCTTCGAATTTCAAATCCTGTTCTTCTAATTTCTTTTCCTGTTTAATAATTTTGCTCTCCTGATCTTCTAATTTTTCTTCGAATTTTAAATCCTGTTCTTCTAATTTCTTTTTCGAATTTTAAACTCTGTTTAATAAGTCTGTCTTCAAGCTTTAAGACCAGTCTATCTGTAATTTTATGACTCTCACTCATTTCTTTTCATCTCTGAGCAAACCTCATCCTTTAAGGTTGCATTCAATCTATTACATTCCTCCTCGCTCTATTAAACATTGCCCTCATGAAGAGGTACAGTTTAAGAATCGCAAGGACCCAGAGGATTTGTAAAAGGATAAAGTAGTTCTCAAAAAGGAACTTCATTAACTGGGCTATGTATGCTTCTGACCCAGTAAAAGATACAATGTATCTATACCATGAGATATCCATCATTTTACTCACGGATCGGAGGCAGATGATCTCTGTCTGATGATAATCAGGCCAGACGATGTTCGCCGTGCCCACCCAGGGACGCCAGAAGTCGGGAGCTCCACGGGGTCCCCGACAGTGCCGGGAAGCAAGTTCACTTCTACCTCCGAAGCTGACGAGGAATGGAAGAAAACTCAGGAATCCAATGCAGTTTTAAAAGGCTTTACTTATCACAGGTTCAGGCATACAAATCAACAAAAGGAAAAGCCCGGTGCTTAGGATTCGGCCAAGATGGCAACCACCACGTGTAAAGGCCTTGTAAAAGGAGAAGACGACAAGACTCCCAAGAAGGGTGAGCGCTCACAAAGAGAGACCCCCAAAAAGAAGCTGCAGGAGAGAAAGCAGGCTAGTTTTATACCCCTGCAACTCAGACCTTCCTCCCACTATTATGGAAAGCAGGGAGGGTCAAATGCCTTAGGTAATCCCTTCCTGCACCTCACCTAGGCCCTTTTGTATGCTAATGTTTTGAGCCAAGATCTGCCTGGAAATGCCTTTACAGGGTAGAGAAGGGGGTTTCTGAGATGGCATGTCTCTGTACCAAAGACTAATACTAATGCCAGTTAAATATTTCTCCAAGCCTTCACAAGTCTCTTCTACTTCATTGTAGTTTTGTATTTTAGTTGCCTTTGAGTATATCAGGGAGCCATGCTTGTTTGCTTGGAAGCAAACAGCATTTCTCTCTGGTCTAATTACTTAGGTGTCCTACGTGGCCAGGCTAATATGCTGGTAAGATCTAGCTAGTCCCAAGATGATTGTGGTAGCATGGGAGAATATTTATACCAGCTAGTACAGCATACATGGTCAGATAAACTGCCACATTTAGACTACCCCTTATCTATGAAGTGATTTGCAGGCGGCAATTCAGAGCAGATGCAGCGGCCCTTAGAGTCCTGCAACAGGAAGGAAGGAAGGAAGGAAGGAAGGAAGGAAGGAAGGAAGGAAGGAAGGAAGGAAGAAAGGAAGGAAGGAAGGAAGGAAGGAAGGAAGGAAGAGGAAGGAAGGGAAGGAAGGAAGGAAGGAAGGAAGGAGGAGGAAGGAAGGAAGGAAGGAAGGAAGGAAGGAAGGAAGGAAGGAAGGAACGAAGGAGAAGGAATGGAAGAGAAGGGAAGAAGGAAGAAGGAGGAAGAGGAGGAAGAGTTGTAGATGTAGTAGTAGCAGTAGTAGTAGTAGTAGCAGTAGTAGTAGCAGTAATAGTAGTAGGAGGAGGAGGAAGAGGAGATGGAGGAGGAAGAGGAATAAGAAAGGAGGAGGAAGAAGAAAAATGAGTTTCAACTCTGAATCCAACACTCTGTATATCCTATATCCTAATCATATTTGTAAGTGGTTTAGGGTTTATGAAGAACTTTCACATGTTACCCATGTGACTTCTTAGTTCTCAGTCTATCATAAATTGACATCTGGATCAAGATGATCTAAAAAATTATTGACCTACAAATTGTAATAAATCAAAACTGCTCCTAAGTCTTTTGTTCTATTCAATCATTCTTTAAAAAATAGAAAACAAAAACATATTGTTCATCTTTAAATCCTCTTCATTCTTGCTTTTGGTGCCATTTGTCAATATTCCTCCTACTTTTCTGATTTATTTTTATCCCCTTCACTGATAATATTCTAATTCCTTGTCCCTTAAGTTTTCATTTTCTTAATTTCTGCCTCAGGATGTTTACTCCCTAAAAAATTTCCACATGAGGAGCCGGAGCAATAGCCCAGTGGGTAAGGTGTTTGCTTTGCATGCGGCTGGCTTTGTGCCGCCCGGGTTCGATCCCCGGCATTCCATATGGCCCCCCGATCACTGCCAGGAAGTAGTTCCTGAGTACAGAGCCAGGAGAAACCCCTGAGCATTGCCAGGTGTGACCCAAAAAGCAAAAAAAAAAAATCCACATCGTGTTTGTAAGGCATAGTTGAGTCACCTTTTGAATATTCATCCTTCAACTTGAAACAAGCAAATACTTGAGTATTCAAGTTGTCTTTTTCTCATAATCCAGTTTTAAGTGGTAAAAACACAGGAGTGAAGAATTGCAAACTATCTTCCCAATATCATTTCCTGTGAGGAAGAGGGCATGTGGACCACATTGAGTTCTTGGTTGGTATCTACAATTTCTGCTCTCGCTTCTTTCTGCAAACAAATTTTCTTGTACTATGCAACTGATATACTTGCAAAGAAATTATGGAATTATACCTTTCATTATAGGATTGTTAAAACATGAATTCAGGGGAAAAGAAGGTCAATATTTTGAATGTTAAAATGGCCTTTTGGATTCAAAAAATATAAATGATCTTGAAAATAAATGCTTTTACATATACAAAAAGTGAGAATTTGAAATAAATGGTCTTGAAAATAAATGCTTTTACATTTACAAGAAGGTGAGGATTCTTTTCTTTCTTTTGAGGGTGTGTGTTCTCAGGTGCTGTTAACCAGTGTCCAATGCATTCAAGGAATGCCCATAAATCCTATACTATCTCTCTCCCTCCAAGCTTTTAGTTTCTAACGTACAGACTTATGGAATACATGACAAAATGTTTATTACATAAAAATAATTGTTTTTTGCCAGCCGACTCCAACTAAGATCTCAAGTGATAATAAGTAGCTTAGGACAAAAGAGGGGTAGGTGTTATCTGTGTGATCTTCTCCTTAAGTCATTTTCTGAATGGTCATGGTAAAACCCTGTAATGATTTAATGATCCAAGGAATGAAATGAACTATCCTAATTGGATTCCTAGATGCTGACAATTTCTTACACAGATATGTAACCAAGAAATGACTGAATACCAACTTATAGTTGCTTAGGTTCTTAACAGTGAAATGTTTTCCTGTAGGGGTGACAGGCATGGATCAGTAGATGCAAAGTAACAGGAGGAAGCATGCTGATAAGACAAAGTATTTGCAGATGTACCACAGAGTTTCTTGATAATGTTCAGAAGGTAAAGCCAAGACTAATAAGGATATGACCACTTCCCTGTCTGTTTATTAGCATTTGCAAATGCAAAATACCAGTCATTCACTGTGACAATTGCCCAGGTTACTTTCTGTCACTGGGCAGAATTATTTCTCAAGGTAGAGTAAAACAAACTAACAGATACACAATTCTACACTAGCCAGGTGAAAGTAATGGATAATAGAAATATTCCCCGAATGAATGCTGAGTGTTTATAAAGTCTCAGGGATCATGTGATATGCTAACAATATGAACTGAATAAAGCACTGTTCTGTCCTCAAAGCATCTGATTTTATTAAGAAAGGTAATGGTTGATCCAACCCATGGTTTTACATACAGCAAGAAGTAGTTACTGTTTTATCAATCCTTTTATTTTAGATTTATCAGATTTCTTTTCATCATTCCATAAAGGAATGGATGCTTTTATGAAGTGGAAATTTCTAGACCCCTTTGGCTAAACCAGTCATCAACTTCTATATTCTTATAGCACTTTTTATACCATTATAGCACATTTTACATATATTCTTATTGTATTAGTTTTCTTCAAATTATCTCATTGAAATTATAAAACCCATATTCTGAACTTCCATGATTGTCTTTAACTTTGGTAATAGAGTATTGAAATAATTTTATTTAATTTTTCACTTTAGTTCCCCAAAATCACAGTTCAGGAATAGCACTGTAGTTCTAGGTTTATTAAAATAAATTTGAAAATAATATAGAGATTCAAGTTACTTGTCTGAGACACATAGCTATCTAGTGGTGATAAATCACTAGATTGAATGTGAAAAGAAACTAATCTGGCAACATTGTTCACTTAGTTTTCAAACAATTTCAACATGTAGAGCATTACCAGATAGTTTTAGATTAATTATTTAGATGTGGCAGTGTGTACCAATATAATCTTCTTCCTTTATTGTATTCACAAACTTTAGTACAAATACAATCTTGAGTATAGAATGCTAACTGATACCATATCACTATTTGCAATTATTTCAGGATAAAACCATTTGTACTTGTTGATGGGATCATTTCTCCCAAGTTTCCCCTTCTTGATGATTCTATTAATTTTTCTGTTATGATTACGGTATATTGCTGTGGCTCTAACAGCCTTAATTAATGGATAGGACCATCCCAAACACCTAAGTGTAGAAGAAAGGCTGCCTGTACCTGCCAATATGTATCATCTTTTTATTGATTTTGTCCAAAAGCTTTTTTAAGTCGTTAAAACCATCTATACTTTATGACATTTTAATTTATGAGAGCACTTTTAGTTAAGATTACAGAAGTAAACCTTGCATAGAAAAAATAATTTTAAGTGAAATTACATTAAGGTTTTCTATCAGCTGTCACTCTTTTCCGATAATAGAATTATACAAATGCTTCATTAATGAAAAGCTTGCTTGGAATATATCATACATTTTGAATAATAGATAATTTTAATGTTTTCCTTATATAGCATATTCTGTAGACTGTGATTTTGCTATTAGAATCACACATTAAATCAGTAGTGCAATTGCAAAACAAATATCATTACTCACTTACCCACATATTTATCTAGCATCCTAATACTAGTTTATATCTCTTTTAAATATATTATACTGAAACCATGAGGATAGTGTAAAACTTTCTGTCAAATAATTTTGGGAAAAATAATTTACAGTCATGTCACCATGAGTTCAATATTTTAAAAGCAATTTTATTTAACTGAAATTTCATGTAGCAACTCAAAGTAAGTTTGTCCATTACAAGATTGAAGAAAAACTACTTTAATTAGTAAATAAGTACAGATTTGAATTATCATGTCAACTTTTAGGTGCAAATAGATATTTCCAAAGTACTTAATATTTTTTTATTTTTTTCTGACTTAGCTGCTCTGACATTCTGTGAGCAGTTTTGCTAAAAAGCAGTAATTTACTTTACAATCATTTTAAACTTCAGGATATCCATGTGAACTGTCAGCAATTCTTTAGTGAGCTCCAATTATTTTCTGAGTGTTTTCATGTTTCACAATATCTTACTTTCTGAAATTCATGTTAAATTATATGTTGTGTGTACTGAGAGCATGTCATGTGCCATCTACGTTCCCAGAAAAGAATATCAGAAAATAATAATTAACTTTAGCTTATTGATGAAGAATGATTGACTCCATAGAAACAAGTACATAAAACTAGTACTTGAAAGATTTTAGAACTTCTTATTCTATATATCTGAAATAAGATTAATGTAAAATATTTGTAAATATATGTAAAAGTGTAAATAATGTAAAATTTAAATATAAAAACAAACATGTAAAATATAAAAAGTGTAAATATATGTAAAACATAATTGTAAAAATGTAAAAAGTGTGTACACATGCATGAATATTAAATTCTTCCAAAGAATTAAAATCTATAGGTGATTTGCTCTTTTCCCTTTTCCCCTAATTTCTACCAGGTAAGTGAAATTTAAAATCTATAGTAATAAATAAAAAAAGATCAAATCTCACTAAAATCAAATATTTGTCACTTTTTGTAGCAAATGGAGCATTTAACAGTTTCTATGCCCACCTTCCAAAAAATGGTAACCATCAGTTACCAACAATGGAATGCTTTCTCCCCTTACTAAGTTTCAACATAGAATAAAAACTCTTAATTTGGATGAGATTGATTGAAATCAATTAGAAATTTTATATAGAGATTTATAATGTTATATACAAAAATGCTTGACTCATTATGTTCAAGACAGAATATTACAGAGCGAGGAGCTATTTTGTTCTAGCACGGCAGCCTTTTTGCCAGAAGGTCCAGCCACCTCTCAGGGGTTTATCCATGCTTAGGACTGAAATGCCATATCTTAATGATTTTCTAATGCTGGTATAGGATGGTTAATGGATAATCTTTGTGGGATTCAGAACTTTTAAGAGGTGATTAAATATTTTCAAATTGATTTCATTATGGGCAAACAACTGCAACTGTGAGTACAATAAAATCCAGAGCTATGGAAAAAGAATAAGGAGATCATCGAGAGGAGTGCATTGGGAAGGTCATTACATTTGCTGCTACTTTCCCCCTTGTGGGATTTGCTGGATTCTCAGGTCTGAGCTGTAAACCCAAACAAAGCAGCAGCCAAGTAAATTGGGCTGCAGTCTCCCAGGGATACACTTCTCACAGAAGTTCAGGATTGAGATTCAAACCTTACTAAAGCCGACAGGACTTGATTTGGGGAAAATGGAAGAGGCACAGATTGTGTGTAAATTGTCCTTTCTTCTGGTATTTGCTAATTCTAAAGCTGTGCATGCAAACCATTATTCAAAATAGATTTAGGATATAAAGTGGTTTAAAAATTTTATTTAGCAGATGGTATAGTTAACTCCATAATTTTGAGAAGGCAATGTTGCAGGCAGGAAAGTAGGTGGTCCTTGATAATATATGTTGGGGAAAAGTGTCTGAAACCTAAACCAGTCTGAAGGCCTGAGACCTTCAATGCAAAACACCCATCTCGGGAGCTCAGAAAATCATTAAGATGGGGAATTCCAGCACTACGCATCTGAACCCGTGAGAGGTGACTGGACCTTCTGTGAGGAAAGGCTAGAGTGACAGATCAAAAGCATCAACTGTTCCGGCATTCTCCTTATAGCCACCCTAGTGCTGTACTTGGGAGAGGCAAGTATGGGGAAAACTATAAACTAAGCTGACAGAGGAAAGAGGACACACACTGCCTTTAGGCATGCCTTCCTACTTTTTGCATGTCCCTTCTTGAGACATGCACTTTTATAATTTAACACCCATTTAAGTGTACTGGTTCTCTTCATTCTGAAGCCCTTGTTCTATCTTGAGCATGTCTATTAATCTACCTCTCTCCTCCTTCGCCTCTCTTTAAACTTGTTTTACTTCACTATTCATCTCTTGAAATTGTTTTCTATGAGGGAAAGGAAACAGACATAAAAGCTTGGGGAAGAGTTGGGATTGACTTTTCTTACAAAGAGCAATTGCTCACTTCAGCCTGAGTTCCCAGCAACTTGGGAAATGGGGTGATTTCAGCTGCATCCTGGTGGCTGCTTCCAGGGACTAGAGCGACACAAGCAAACAGGCTGTTTAGGGGGTTAAGACTTTCATCAGATGGGAATTCTCAGGTACTTCCCATGTAACAGTGATGGGTTAAGGGAAGCATAAGATTTCCTTCTCAAGGCTCAGGCTTTTCCCTTCACAGAAGCCATCTGGGGAACCTGAAGCCTCTGATGGCAGGAGTCTAGTACAGCACTGGCAAAAGAAAGATTCTAATTTATTTTGTTGTTCTGGACCACATTTAAAAGGTGTTCAGGAGCTACTCCGCAGAGGTGCTTAGGAGGTCTCTTCTCCTGGAGGTAGAGGGAAGGATTCTAATTTCATCCACTACTTTCATACTATTGCATAGTTTAGTATTCAAAATTAAAAGGTACAAAATATCTTAAATCAGTTATATAAAGGCACGGGTCATCTAGATTTTTTCCAAAGAGGAACGATCTGCTTTAAAGAATGAAATAGAACTCCTAGACCTGAGAATAGGAGCTTGTTATGTATAGTTGATACTGTAATGATCCTCATTGAGATTTTATGAAAATTGGCCTTGTAAGAATTCTTTACTGATCAAGCGGTGGGGACTACTGACACAGCCAAATTATCAATTTGAAGCAACATTTGAATTCTTAACTGAAGACTAATAAACAGGCATGCAAAACCCAGGGATACATAAAAGTATGACTGCACGGAGATATTTACTTAAATTAAGATTACAGGTGGTCCGGGTAATACAGCCCTGAAAGTTTAATTAAGCAAATATGACATGTCTTCTGAAATCTCCATCCTTGATGCTGAAAACTTTTCCAGGTCTTGGAGAATGCCACCTCACAAAAGAACTGCCATCTCTCACACAGAAGGAAGCTATACTGTAAGGAACAACATGGATCCATTCCTCTTTTAATACCGCAGGCACTGCTCCACATTATTATTATTATTATTATTATTATTATTATTATTCACTGTCTTCACTGTCTTCCCATTCATCATCGATTTACCCAAGCGGCACCAGTAACATCTCCATATGACCTGTCTCTCAAGTAGAGCCCAAGGGCACCTGCTTATCCAGGAATATAAAGAGCCCCCCAAACCATTCCATCAGGTCATGGGAATGAGGCCTATAATTGTTACTCGTATTTGGCATATCAAATATAACACGGGTAGCTTGCCAGGCTCAGCTGTACAGGTAGCATGCTCTTTGTAGTTATCTCAAAATCCAGCATTTATTGATGAACCAAGCGCCACAAACGACCGCACAAACAGGACTGTGATAGGGCTGGTCTGCTGGGTGGAGTTCTGACGAGGGAAGTACGCCATGTGGAAAAATGGAGGCCCTTGGGAGTGGGGTCATCTGAACTTGTTGTGAGGCTCTGCTGGGGTGGCGGGCCAGGGCTAGAACCCGCCATCCTCCCGGAGCCTCATGAGCGGTTGGGTACAGGGAGAGCTAGTAGCAGCTCTGCCCCATGTCTGTGAGTCTCTGGATCAGCATACCTGGGCCAGATTTAAAAAGACTGCTGCAGGGTGGATCTTGATGAGCCAGGCTGTGATAGGCTGGTCTGCTGGGTGGAGTTCTGATGAGGAGAAAGTCAGATGTGGAAAACGGAGGCCCACATGGAGTGGGGGTCATCTGGGCTTATTGTGAAGCTCTGCTTGGGTGGTGGGCCAGGGATAGAACATGCCATCCCTCCTGGGTGCCTCATGAGTGGCTGGGCACAGGGAGAGCCAGTAGCATCTCTTCCCTCATCAGAACTCCACCCAGCAGACCAACCTATCACAGCCCAGATCATCGGATCTACCCTGCAGCAGTCCTTTTTTAATCCGGCCCAGGTATGCTGATACAGAGACTCACGAGACATGGGGCAGAGCTGCTACTGGCTCTCACTGTGTTCAGCCACTCATGAGGTGCCAGGGAGGGATGCAGGGTTCTAGCCCTGGCCCGCCACCCCAGCAGAGCCTCACAACAAGCCAGACGACCCCCACTCCATGAGGGCCTCCATTATTGTTATTATTATTATTATTATCATCATCATCATCATCATCATCATCATCATCATCATCATCATCATTAGCTTTT
This sequence comes from Cryptotis parvus, assembly GCA_021461705.1. Lineage (NCBI taxonomy): Eukaryota > Metazoa > Chordata > Mammalia > Eulipotyphla > Soricidae > Cryptotis > Cryptotis parvus. The sequence goes on from JAJIBD010031249.1 coordinate 153,106, forward strand.
TGTCACACCTGACTATGTTCAGTGGATACTCCTGGTTCTGCTCTCAGGAATTTTCCTGGCACTGCTCAGGGACCACATGGGATGCAGGGGATCGAATCCTGGCTCCGCCTTGTGCAAGGCAAACGCCCTACTGGCAGTGCTATTATTACGGCCTCTGTTCCACATTATTAATGTAGGGCATAGTGTGGAACAAGGGAAACAGGCCAGGGTAAGATTTGGGAAAAAATAAAATGCATGACAGCCATGGCAACCAACTGAACTTCTTGCCTGCCTCAAGCTTACAGAGAAGATGAAAAGTGACTTGCTCACCTCTCTAGTTGGAAGATATGGAAGAGGGAAGAGAATTCTTCCCAAAGGAATCTCCTCTTATGAACCCTCCCATTCTGGGCGTTGAAGTACTGCTGCTTGCTTTAAGTTCTCCAATCAAAATTTTTGAGTTCGACTACTTTTCTTTTTCATGTCTTGTTTCCAGTCTTAGTGGCCAGAGACAAGAGCCTACTAAAGTAAAGTGCCAATTTCTTTTTAATGAGTGAACTTTGTAATATGGATCCACCTCCCAAAACATATTCTAGTAACATGGATTATCTGAAGTATTGAATAAAGCCTCCCCCACAAAGAAGGAATTAACACTTTTGAGGTCCAGACTTTTTATTTAGAAAGATTAAAAGGAAAAAATTTAAAGTCAGTTTAATCAAGGATCAAAAAATTAGCAAAAGATCCATCATCAGATTCACCATAAGACAAATGCATAAAATCTACGTAAAATAGCATAATGAAGTACTCTGTATAAAATATAGCAAAAATCACTTACATATTTGTAATTAGAACTCAAGAAGGAAAGACAACAAAAATTCCAAGTAAAGAACGTAAAATATGAGCCATATGCTTGTAAAGTAAAAAGAAAAATAAGTGCTATCATTGGAAAATGCATTTTTATGGTAGATAAATTATAGGGACAGAAGGAAACTTCTGATAAAATTATAATTTGACAGGAATATATATAAATTTATTAGTTAGTCTCAAAATATAGAATCTGAAAGCTGTCAAAACTCAGTAGAGAAATAAACTAAATCCAGAATTTAGCATCTTTCTTACTAATGAATAAAAATCACTAAATATTACAGACAATTTTGACACAAGTTTCACCTAATTCATAGGGAATATAATTTTAATAACTCACTTAAAATGATAGAATATTTGATTATTCAGTATTTTGAGCAATGAAAAGACTTTACAATGTAAATGATCTATACTTTCTTTTATTTTGTTTAGGGGCCCCAGTTGTTTTATCCTCAGGGATCACTCGTGGCTATGCTCAGGAGACTATATGTAGTGCTGGGGGATTGAACTCAGGTCAGGTGTGTGTATGTATGGTGAACACCACAGGTGCATACTATCATTCCAGCCCAAGTACAGACTTGTTAGAAAATTAATAAGCTAATAAGGCATAAAATAAGCTGACAAATCTATAGCCTAAGTAATTAAGTTCAGAATATTTAGGAAAAAATACAGAAGACAAAGGTGATAAGGAAAAAAAAGGCAATTAACAAAATAAAGTATACTGTAAAGAAAATAAATGGTTAGGAATTATATTAAAAACTAATTTTTAAACATGAGTATAATAGTCTAATATAAGTCTGATCATAAAAACTGAGGTACAACACACTAAAGTTTAAGAAATCAGAAATCAATAGTGATGTAAAAGATAATAACTACACTATAGTCCTATTCCAATTAATACTGCATAAAAAAGGCATACTTTACTGTTTTCCAGTTCATTAATAAAATACAAAAATTCATGTCAACAGATTGTTGAAGCTCTTAGCATGCACTTGTATGTGTGTGTGCATGTGACGAATAGCTCAGTGGGGCCACAGTGCTTGTTCAAAATTATAAATATATAATAGAATTTGCATTCGAATTCAAGAAAAAATCTTAACATTTTATTTCACATCAAATTTAGAATATAAATATCTCATTTTTCAAGAAAATAAGAGCTTAGGTGTTAAAGGACAAATTCCAAAATCTTGTCCAGTTTAATGATGATATATGAACTTCACCTGCAGAGAAAAAGTCTCAGTGGGGAAACATACTTAGTGGCCATAATAATGACTAATTACTATAGACCTGATATTCTGACAATCTTGCAAGTTTTACACTGTAAGTCCTTGCTAGGACATTGCTGCCCCACTCATAGTATGACTGTGCCGCTTTTCTCTGGTGATAGAGGACTTCCTTTACTGAAGGAACAAAACAAATGAGAAGACATTCCACAACTTTTCCAAAGGCAGTATTTGGATGCTAATTTTCCGTCACAAATTCCCCAATATGCTATACTTTCTGTAAATCATTTTATTTTTGCAAAACTTTAGAACTGCTAACTTGAAACCAATACCCCTACCCTTTTTAAAAAATAATAAACATGTCCTAAGTATTACTGGTGAAGATACATATGTATCAGAGTAGTTAATATATTTGAATAGTGATTGGATTTCCCCTTTCCCAAAGGATATATGTTATGATTCCTGAATCAGGATTATTTTCTCTACTTTAATTTGATTGAAAGCATTGATATCTTCCTACAGTCTTGTAAATCTTTTTGGGATATGTCCCACTCAGGCCCTAAACTTTCCTACTATTTTGCTGCCTTGCTCCTTACCTTAATTTAATCTAATAAGGATTTTAATTGAATCATACAGGTACAAATCTTGGTAAAGAGAAATAATCTTGATTCCATAATCAAGATAAATCCATTATTAATACGCCACATACACACTCACTTTTCACACTCAGTATTTTTCAACTATGACTTAATTATAATAAAAATTTATAATAAAAATCTCTCTAATTGTAGGTTATTTTAGGTTCTGACAGAGTCTTCAAGAAACTCTGTCAGTAGTTCCCTAACCCCAGTATGATTATATCTTAGAAACCTTAGAATCTATACAAACAGTGCAACAGAAAAGATTTTCAAGTGATTTACTCCATTGTGTCTCCATTGGCGTTGCCCCATGCTGTCCCTTTAACTCACAGTAGTTAAAAGCTCCTAGCCACAAATCGTGATTTTATCACAGCTATGTTCTTCTAGAGCAGTGTTCCTCAAACTCTCAAGTTGAGATTTTTCAATCAGAGACTTATTTGTTACAGCAGGCTGTCTGGTAAATTGTTGATATTAACAGCACTCTCTAGCCCTCTAACCACTTATTCACTAGTATCACCACCTTCAAAAGCCATGCTTAGCAATCTGAAAGTACTTGCAGACTTACCTTAATATCCCTAACATGTAAAACATTTCCCATTGAGAAGAAACTACTAGTCCTAAGAATGAGAATGAACAAAAAAATAGAGACAAGACTGGACCTTCATTCATGTATATTTGAAGCCATTTTTCAGGTTTTTCAGGAGGATTTTTTATGACTAATAATTTTTGACATTGTTCTTTTATAGGGAATGCCCTAGTTATATCCTTTTTGGCTCTAATCTCTTTGCACTTGGCTTCACCTCTACTGCATCCTTATTTTGAGGTGAGTTTCTGTAATAATTTGGAGTTTAGTCTGAATCTCGGTCAGAACACCTATTTTTTTACCCAAAATGACAACAATAATCCAATCCAAAATTCAAATCAGCGCTACCACATCAGTTTCCTGATATTTCTTGCTGACCACCGGACCAGGTGTCTTCCATGAAATTGTTGGCATCTGAATTAATGAAGTGGACCACGTCTCACCTCCTTTATTCTTTTGCTCTCCTTGTTCTGGATACAGTGTTGTAATTAATTCATTTTTTAGTTAAGGGAACGCCTGAATTTCTAATGTGATTTTGCAACATCTTGGGAACGCCCACGTCTAACTGTATTATGAAAACGGTGGGATCTTACATTGAGAGTTAATCTTCTTTACTCTGTTGGCATATCTCAAAGTGTTGAGGGTGTTTTCACAAGAGGCTATCCCTAGAGATGGTAGCGATCATGTGTAGCAGAGAGTTTCTGACCAATAAAGGAGTCCCGAGCACCTGTGTGAGTCAAGCTGGCCTGAAGGGGGTGTGAGACTTGTTCTTACCCAAAGCCCGGATGCATTCTTTGAGTGTGAGCAGACTCTTATTGTTCTTGCTCCTTCCAGTTGCCTCTTCTCCTACAGTTGGTTTAAGCAGTATCGCCCTCCCTTTCATTTCCAGCTAACTCAACAAGGGAAAACTTGCCATGAAGCTTCCCTCTGACTTGAGGGATGATCTGAACACAGCATGGCTCCTAGAGGAGTGGGTATTGACTGATGTCTGTCCAGAAGTCCGGCAGCTAAGGTCTACTTCCACTAGGTTTCCAGTAAGATCTACGCTAACACACCTCCTGTTCCCAGCCCCCACCACCTGCATTTCTGGTTGCTTCTCAATGACCTGCAGTTTCCTTCTTGCTGTTCAACAAATCATACACCTTGCTCCCCATAAACCTCAAAAACGTCCCATAGACTCTGAAGTCCAATGTCTTATACGTTGAGGCATGAAAGAAAAAGGAATACATCCTTGAGCCACCAGGGCATAAATGCCTTTGAAAAATCCTGATCCCTTCCCCAAAATACTCCACCTATGAGTTTTCCCACTGCCCGTCTGTCCATAGCAAAGCAGGTGGCCATGCCCTGGTAATATGGACTCCACCAGCTGTTGGCAAGAACTGGTACACCAGCTTACTGGAGGCAGTGTCGTCAAAGGCATGGTCAAAGCGAAAGGTCTGGTTCTCAGGTAGCGGGTGAGGTCCACCTTTAAGCTTGGTTTCATGCACCATGACCATATTTTCCAAAGGATCGTGATGACATCAGGTCATTCATGCTAGTCTCGCTGGTTTATGGGGGCGCTTTACCACGAGACACAGATGCGATGATCTTCCCTGGCCCCAAGCCAGTCACCTTGTTTCTGTGTAGGTGCCTGTGGATTCTTCGATCATCTGCATGATGGTAGCTTGGGTTTCTGATATGAATGTTGAGGGCACGCTTGGGCTCTGATTTCGAGCCGCTTCATTCTCCCACGCTTTTCCCTGCAGTTCCAGTTTCTCTATTTCCTTAGGCAGGGAGATTTTTTCCAATAGGCAAGGGTTGCTGGGACCCGCAAAGCGACTCCGCTAGGCTGGTCCCCTGATGGCAAAGTGCTTTTTAATCTGGGGGTCTTTGCCACCTGTTTTGAGACCATCTGCTGGTCCCCAATGGCCAAAGGGGGCGCTGGAGACGGACGGGAAGGACCTGACGAACTGGAGAGTGAGCAGTGAGATGAGTTGGATTCAGCAGGAATATGGTCTCTAGGTCAAATCCTTCTTACCTTCGCGGACGACATTTTCCGTCCACTCTACTGCACCTAGGCCTCTGGGTGGTTTGATCTCCGTGACCACAGCCATGTGGATTCTCTTATCGCTGGGCGTTTGGATGCAAAGGCTACTTGATGCCCTTTGGATGTTGCCGGTAAACGCGGAGTCAATCTATGTTCCCAAAGAGCGGCTTTTAGCAGGACAGGGACACGTAACCGGCTGGCCATGGTGAACGATGATATTTGAATGCTCACCTTTGGGGGCTCTTTGGGTTGAGATAGAGCAGAGCTCACACCAGCCCGTAGCGCCGCCTTGAGCACTGATAGTCGCAGAGTGGTCCACCCACCAATAGGTGGATACGGCTTTGCCTGCCGCCATCACGCCACAAAGGAGGGAAGAAAGAGACAGATAGGGGAGTGAGAAACAGGTGCTGAAGGGTGGTGGGGTAGCCCTGGTGTTAAGTAAGTACTAGGAGCCATAGGGAGCTGGAGTATTGATTGCTCTCTCTCTTCGCTGGAAGAGAGGAAAAGGCATAAATTCCTTGAGCACTTGTGCCTAAGCTTTAGAAATGTTCCTTCCCAACCGCTTTCTTGACCTGCTATCTTTAAGCTAAGTGCTTTTATATTGAGACAGCAACATTCCCTTTAGTCAACCTCTGTGAACTACAACTGGAGTGCCGTGCTGTAGTTTGCAAAATCACAGGCTTAGAAGGTAACCAGAAAAAATGCCCCCAAACTTATCATCCTCTTCCTTCAAAATTTGTTTAATAATTACTATTAAAAATGTTTTCTCATTTGAAGGGGTTTTCATTACAAAGTGAAAAATGAATTGAAAGAAGTGGGTTCTTGTAAAGCACTTCCTTTTGTGTAACATTAGGATTTGCAAATACAAGAGATGTTTATTTGCAGACGCTATGGTTCTTGAAAACCAAGCAGTGAGCTTCTGTTGCACTTTGTGGTTTTTCAGATTTAGTAATTGCCTTTAAAACTCTTTTTACTAATTAAGTGTCTGGCCTCATTATCCATAATTTAAAGAGAAAGGGAGACATTTGGTAGACAGAAAAAATTCAGGTTCTTCTCTTCCTCCCTTGCCCAGTCAAAATTGTCTTTTAGGAATTGTTAAAGGAGTTGGGGCACAAATTGGACAGCAATAAAGCATTTGTCTTGTCTACAGTAATCCTGGTACAGTCCCTGGGCAACAGACAAAGTTCCCCAAACACTACAGGCGTAGCCCAAAACCTCAAATTGTTGAAGGGACTACTGTGTAGGGAGATAGTAAAGGAAGTGTGATAATCAGGAACAAAATATTTTAGCAGGTTACTGTGATAGTACAAAGATTAAGGTACTTTGTTTGCATGTAGACAGTTCTGGTGGGATCCCTGCACTACATTTGAGCCACCAGCCATGCCATGCCAGAAGCGATCCCTGGGCACAGAGCCAGGAATAAGCCCCTCAGCAATCCTCAACAGGTTCTGGCATAACATCTCTTCTAGAGTAAATAAATAAAAGGCAGAAAATATATATTTTAACAAGACTTTTTTTGTAGGATTATTCGCTTGAGAAAAAGAACTATTACTCTTGAGGATTAAGAAGACATTTTAAATTAATTTTCTTTCCATCATCCCCCATACAAAATTATGTTTTGAGCTGAGATCCTAGTGGTAATTACATTATTGATGCATCCAAGCACTATACATTTATAGATTAAAGTCTTAAAACTGAGAAAGTTATAATCTTTCTCAACCTCGATGTTTGGGCTTATAAAAAAATGTTAGTGACGTTTATTTGTCACTCAGTTGGTGTTAGAACTGAGCTATGGTCAGTGTATGATAAAATGTCCTGCTCTTAGCATGGAAATATTTATGTGATATCTTCAGATAAATAGTAGAAGGCATTTAGGATGGAAAAAAATAGGAATAAATAGGGATCTATGTGAAAGATGATAATTTTTTATTGAATAGTTACAATGTAATTATTTTATATCTAACACAGTTTTAACATGGAAAATTGTTTCGTCTATTTCATATATGTTTTCCTTACCATTTAGACCAATTCTATATATTTCATTGTTTGTCTTTGTTACAAATACTATTCTGAACTTTCCATATCCCAGTTTTTTGCACTCTAAAATAAATTACCTTAATTCAACTGCATTATTTGCATTTCTTTGGCAATGCTCAAGGGTTACTCTAGGCTCTGCACTAAGGGATTACTACTTGCAGTTAGGTGGAGATGGGGCAACATATAGGATGCCAGGGATTGAACCTGGGTCAGCCCCATGCAAGGCAAATGTCCCACCCACTCTACTACTGCCCAGTTCCTGCATTCTTTGCAATTTTTTATCTCTAGTATTGAAAGAAGGCAGAAATCCCCTCTTTCCCAACCAGGGCAGGCCAACCGTGGAAAGTTACCAACTTAGGGCCTGAGAGTCCCTTTCGCCTGGAAGCAACCTTTTGTTATCTACAAAAAGGCCCAGAACAAATTCCTGTTAGAGGTTATGAGAACCCTCCCAGAACCTACCATCTGGCCTGAATTGCCTGGATTGCATTCCTGCACATACGCATAGCCATTGCTGACCCATGATCCCACGCGTGCCCCTAGCCGCAGCAAATATAGTAAGAAGTAATAAGAAATGATCGGATTGGTGGGAAATGGTTACTTGGTACAAAGTGATTGGCGCCCGCCCGCAGACTTTGATATAATATTTTAAATCTATTGATGTTTATGCGCTGGCTTTCTGAAGCTGCAGGGACTATCTCTTAAAAGATCCTCCCTGGAAGGGCTCAGGGCTCTTAGCCACTTCGACCGCTTTGGGGGTCATGCTAAAGGGCCCGAGTATACCGCTTATTAATAAACCCCTTGCTTTTTGCATAGGACCCTGGCTCTCAGAGTTTTCTCTTTTTGATAGGTGTGGCGTTCCGAGGCTCCCAGTCAGTCACCCCATTCGGCTGGCCAATCTTTCATTATCATAGGTTTCACTGAAAATCACTTCTGAATGAATAATGAATAAACACATACTATAACTAATGTAATGACAGCACCAGCTTATTAAGGCTTTATCATGTGTCAAACCCTGGCTGATTTCAAGCATCTTTTCTCCTCTCACTTACTCTCTCTAGTTTGTAAATGTGTCAGGCACACTGTCTCATTTGCCAAGGTGTTGAAAATCAGATGGGCTGGATCCTACAGGACGCCAAAGATCACATGGCTGCCACGTACAAGATGGTCAGGACTTTATCCAAGACCCTGAATGAATGGTTTGAGGCTCTGTATTCCTGGAGCAAGCAGATGCTCTCTTTAGCTGCACTGGCACGTGATAGGGACAAATGGAAACGTTACTGGTGCTCTCGCAAGCAAATTGATAAATAACAGGACAAGAGATC